>CAIGRB010033717.1:0-27276 GCA_903798255.1 Fraxinus quadrangulata | reverse complement strand
TATTTTTTTTTTTTTTTTTTTTTTTTTTTTTTTTTTTTTTTTTTTTTTTTAGGAAAACATGAGAATGGGTTGGGTATCCCCAACTTCTAACTCTTTACGTCTTATACACATTAAGTGATTATAACAATCTCTCACATTAAAACCAATAGTATCACCACCAAGAATTGAGACAACTTTGGCAACTTTTATATTCTCATTTTGGAATGCTTCGGAAAGATTTTCAACTAATTTAGGCATGCTTCTATTTGACCTCGTTTTTATCCTTTTCAGTGGTGAAACAAATTTATGGTTGTTATCATCTTCAAAATCTTTAACAGTCTAATAACCACCTTCAATGTCGTTTGAGATTTAGATGTTAACCTTACATCCACATCTAACCGTGAGCAACTTCTTCTTTTTGTAGAGCCCTTTTCTGACAATTCTCTATTTCACTGGATCCTCCAACAATCTTCCTACTGTAGTATTTTCCTTCATGTGAGCACACAAATTTAATAAGAGTACGTAACATTATTTATACATGGGAATGTCTTAACTCCTATTCAAGCACGAATCCAAAAATCATTTTGTCGTCCAAAATCTTCATAATATGCCCTTGCTTTCTCTAGTGTCTTAAAATTCATCCCAAAGTAAGGGGTTTGGCCTTGTATTGATGATAACCCATTCTCATTAGATTGAGATGTATGTATACAATTGTCACAATTAATTGCATCCATCTACAAAACAAATTTGGAATAATTAGTCGACGATATTGATATTAAAGAATTACCAATAATCAAATTTATTGTTGAATAACTGACACCTATATTTTCTCAAACAAATTTTAGCATGCTTAATTTTTAATGTATTCCTTGTTGAACTAAGGGCCTATTTGATTCTCATTAATTTATTTTATGATTTGTTACATGATCATTTTCTTCCATACATTCACAAAATAAAAATTCTACATATTCTCTCAAAAAAATTTCCTACTATTTAACCACACATTCTCCTAAAAATACTTTTCAAAACTCTCTTTTTTCCAAGTAATGGGAATCAAACATGCACTGAATTATTGCATTTCATTAACCATTTTACTAATACTTCAAACCAATTAAAACTCAATTAGAACATCTAAATCACAGATGAATTAAGCAACACTATCATGGCATGTGAATATTATCACCACACAGTTTTCAGCATACACTAAAAATATGGAAAGTTTTATATAGATAATTATGTAGCCAGGTTCTAATATAGTTCTCGAAATGCTACCAGGTGTAATGCTTGGGAACAATTTCTAACACACGACACGTGAAAATAAAAATATAAAAAATTACAGAGCGGGAAAAAATTGAACTCCGAATCAATCACCATAAATCGTCCAATGGTGTTCTAAGATCATCTCCAACGATCTACACAAAATTTTGGTATAATTTGATTTTTCCTCTCCAATGGTTACACCAAATTTGGTGTAAAAGTTGCACCATATTTGATCACCATATTTGATGTAGACTATTGGAAACCATTTTACATTAAATTTTACACCAAATTTTATTTTGAATTATTTCATTACAAATTTTATTATTGCATTTATCTATAAATTAAAAAAATTTAAATATAATACCACAAATTATAGAAATTACTTTGAACGCACAAGGAAAATTACATATAACGAGAAAAAACCTTATTATTTTAGTTAAATGTTGTATTGTACTTTGATTTATGTTTTTTATATATTTATGTTGTTCTAGTGCTAATTTGTTAATTATTAAATTTATAATCTTTGAATTTTTAATGAACAATTTTAATTTATTGTTGAAATAATTATTACTTACTAATTGATTAAAATTTAAAAATAAATGTTAAATAAAATTAATCATCACATTAAAATAATTATAAATCTATTAAAATCTATCAACACTAAAATAAATGAAAGAATCAATTTTTGTAAAGTCGAAAGAACGGCAAAATTGGGTGATTGAAAATTCTTATATTTGATATAAATGAATGGTATTACACCAAATTTGGTGTAACACTATTCACGCCACTATATTTGACCTTTCATTGGAAAGGCTTTTACACCAAATTTGGTATTTTATATCAAATTTGACCCCTCATTGGAGACATCTTAAAGAATCTATTTGAGGGATCTCCAACTAACAGTGTAATTGGTTTTTAGTGGCCTACAGATGGAGCGAAATAGTATCTACTATTTTATACAAATAATTCAATACATAAAAAACTCAGATGAAGTTTCTCAATCGACCAATTGACGTAAATTAAGAAATCAAATTGCTAGTTGTACTCACAAAACACCAAATAAAGAAAAATGAAAGAAGGAATACTAAAGGAATCATATACATGGATGATGCGCTGCAGAATCTTGGATGGATCACAGAAATGAATGAGCCAAATTCTTTCCAAGCAGTGGTAGTTGGGAGATTTAATTTCGCGGGAGATGAGGAATTTCGGTGGTGATGGAAATGGAATAAGATGATAGGAAATGATGATCGTATTGAGAGATTTTACGAATTAATACAAGGTAATTATGAGTGTTTGGAATTAGGTTTATGAATTCCATAGTATTTTAATATATAAATTTTAAGTGTTGTATTGGTTTAAATTAAAGATCACAATTATTTATCAAGAGAGATTTGTCAAATTAATGGATAGGAGGAAGAATTTTAAATTAGTAAAATTTTAAGTATTGGGGCGTAATTTCTCCAAAAGAAAACACAGTAGTTTAAAATGGCAATAGGACGAAAGCTTTCTTCATTTCCAAGGTTGCCCATAACAAAAATATCTCAAATTAATAGTTATAAGAAAACATCAAGTCAAATGAATGTAATCTTTTAGTCCATGTTTGAATTTTTTTTAAATCTAATTTTATTCAAACTTATTTTTTATCCATATTCTTTTAATAAAATAATTTTACATGTAAATTTTAAAAATTTTCCCATTTTTCAATCTCTCATACGCTAAAAATCAATATTACAAAATCTATTTTTCCAAAAATGAAATTCAAACGTGGCTATAATTTAGTTAAGGATTTGTTTGAATCTCAATTTTTGAAAATGTTAAAAAAAAAAAAATTAGAATATATTTGATTATAAGTATGAAAAAATTACGAATTTTCATGCAAATTTATTTTATTTGAGAGAATAAATGATTGAAAATGAATTTTAGAAAATAATAATAATGGAGTTTTAATGGGGATTGTACTGCCCAACTTTTGATCAAAGCTATAGTCTTGTTCCCAATCTTTGTTGGAATACAATTTTGAAAGTATATAACTAATTTAAAGAAATTAAAATTATTTGATTGGTGTAAAAGTATAAAAAAAATAATGTTATTCATAGTCAACAATTGCATGATCATCATATGTGTCAACTTATTATTTGAGGTATTAGCTTATTATTTGAAACAAAATTAAGGTCCGTTCGATATGATTTTTGTTTTTGTTTCCTATTAAAGTGTTTTTGAAGGAAGTTATCTTAATTTTTGTTTGAAAACTAATTTAAAAAAAAAATCGTATTTCTAAAGTGTTTTTAACGAAACTTACATTGGATTAAATTTATTTAAAAGCTCTTCCACATATATTTGTGTTGTTTATTATATTGTCCACAATCCACCTAACACATTACCCTTTGACCCTCCCAAAAACCATCCACCAACCAAGCAAAAGGGATAAATTCCAGTTTCAAAAAAAAAAAAAAAAAAAAGGATAAATTCCTCCAAAAGGGTTTCAACCTTTCATAATTGATTTTAGGGAGAATTGTAGTTACGATCCCAGATCAATTTTTTTTTTTCACAGATTTTATCTAATCTTTAATTTATACTATCCACAATTTCAAACTTTTGAAATATTAGCATCGGGAGGACAGTGATGGAAGTCAATGACCTAAACAAATTTTGATTAATTTTATAAGAGTAAAAAGTAACTTTAGCTTTTTAATATAAAATAATTAAATCAAAAATAAAAATAAATTTTTTTAAAAAAAGTGGAATTTGAAAAATGTTCATCTTCTTCCCATCCCTCTCGCTTGAACCAAACCGAAGTCTACCCACCCAACCACTTGTGACGATCGTTGCCCACCTCATCTAAACCACCACACCGCAACCGTCACCAATGCCACAACAAACAATACATACCGTTTCCCAACCCAACCCAATCAAACTAAAACCTACAATAACCGCCACTACACAATTTCACCATTTTCAAGAATTTGAGCAATAATCAGAAAAATTTCCACAACATCCTGCCAAAGCCTCCAATGTCGTATATAAGTTGTGGTGGCTCCAGTCAACCGATCCATTTTTGCAAATCTTTTTGGGAATTTTTCGTTCCATATTCAGATTTTTCAAAATCAGCAATTCCTAATTTGAGATCCGTATAAAAAGATCAAATCGATTTTAACCAAGATCTATACATTTTTTGCCTAATCGAGTCATGGCTTCCGCAACTTTATCAAATGTTTATGTCGCTGGTGGTTCATGGGTCGATGCATCTAAGATGAGATGGATGGTGAAGGAGAGGCGTAAAAATGGTTGCTAGTTACAGTTTTGATGCATATAGTAACGAGTCGCATAGATTTGTGGATGATAGACGGCGGTGGCGATGGGAGGTGGATGATGGAAGGTGAGTTATGGATTGTGGAAGAAGAACAATTTTCTTTACTTTTTTCTTTTCGATTTTTTAATTATTTTAATTGTTTTAAATGAAAATATAAATTTACCCTTTTACCCTTCTAAAATTAGTCAAAATTCGATCAGAACATTGACTTTTGGTCAACTAATGAATGAACTAACGATTTTCATCATTTTGTCTTTGTGGTGCGAATATTTTAAAGATTTGAGACTTGATAGCACAAACTAAATGTTTGAGTAAAGTCTAGGGAAAAAATATATTTGAAACCATAGCTACAATTCTCCTTTCATTTTGACATTGTTTGCAGGTCTGATAAAAGATAACTATTTAGATGTTGAATGGCCATGCAAAACGGAGGTGATGTCAATTGAAAGGATAGAATTGTTAAAAAATAGCAAAATCTAATGTAAGTTGAAAGGTAGACATTTGATTTATGAAATAATAAAGATAATTTTTTTGGACAATTTTCGTCTTTTACTGAGATATTATGTTCTTGTCATGCGTACATTTCGCTCTAGGTAGATATTTTCCATCAGGTGAAGATACAATTCGTAGATTGTGAAATTGATGGACATATGGATACATGTAGGGATGGGCATGGGTTGGGTTGGGTCGATTTGATTTTTGCCTCAATCTAAACTCAACCCAACATGATCGGTTTGATCATAATTTAACACAATACAACCGGTGTAAAGGATGAAATCCAACCCAACCCAACCCAAGTATCGGTCGAGTTGAGTTGAGTTGGTCGATTTTGGAAACTTGTCAACAAAGTTTAGAAGGCGGGTTGGGTTAGGCGGACTTATATCATATTAAGTCTCTATAATTGTAATGATCAAAAAATTGAATTATTTTGGCATTTCATGCTAAGAAATGTTACATTGACAGAATTGATATTAAATTATAAGCCAATAAATGTTTTTGTCAATTAAAATATTTTTGTGTTAAATGTGTATTTGCTTATACTATTTTTTGTAAAATGCATTTTATCTAAGTCTTGTAATATTATTTTAAGAGTTTCAACATCTTAACACTTGTAAAGTTTATAAATATAGTCAAGTTGGGTTGGGTTGGGTTGGGTGGATTTATTCGATTTTGATGAGTTAATTCATAATCCGACCCAACCTAAGCTGCCTATACAATCAACCCACCCAATCTGTGTAAAAACAACTAAAAATTCGACTCAAACCTGTCGGGTTGGTTCGGTTTGGACGATTTTGGTGGGTTCGATCGGGTTTTGCCTACTCCTGAATACATGGACGAATGCATATGAAAAGATACGATAGTATTCCGAAGACAAATAAAATAATTGTGTATGATATGGTCCATTGAAAGTAAACAGACCACAATTGTTATCAACTTCGACACCTCCACCATGCCATGCCTACAATTGAAACATTTTGGACATGATTGCTTACTTATGAAAAGTTTGGGATCGTGAAGGAATTTATCCAAAACAAAAAATATAATATAAATAAAAAGACAACTCTTTGAATCAAATGCAAAACCCGATTTCAGTTGAAATTGGAGAAAATTGGAGGAGACAGTACTGGAAAGGAGTCACCTCTCCCCAAAAAAATCTTCAAACCCATAACGATCATCCCATACCATCACTTCCCATTTCCAATCTCTGGTGGTCCGAAATCAAATTTCGGTGTTTCATCTCTATGGGGACCGAGCAGGCGGCAGGGGTGGAAATATCTGAGCCGTTACTACACGATGCAGAGGCAGAGCGCAAAATCAGGGTTGTTGGTTGCGGTAAACAGGAGGAGGAAGAAATAATCCCCGAATGGAAGGAGCAGATAACGATTCGAGGACTTGTAGTGAGCGCTTTATTAGGCGCTCTTTTCTGTATAATTACACACAAGCTTAATCTCACAGTCGGAATCATTCCTTCTCTCAATGTAGCCGCCGGTTTGCTGGGATTCTTCTTTGTCAAGTCGTGGACCGGGTTTTTGTCGAAATTAGGGTTTCATGTTAAACCATTTACCCGGCAAGAAAACACTGTAATTCAGACATGTGTTGTTGCATGTTATGGCCTCGCATTTAGTGGTAACTAAGCTTACATATAAATATGCATATAGAAGTGTGTGTGTGTGTGTGTATTTTTATTTTTATTTTTTGTTTTTTTTTTCCTTGACTGAGCTAATGGGTTTATGAATTGCTTGTTTGATATTGGTCTCAGGGGGATTTGGGTCTTACTTGCTTTCGATGGATGAGAAAACGTACAAGTTGATTGGGGAGGATTATCCAGGAAATCGAGCAGAGGATGTTAAGAATCCCGGGTTGTTGTGGATGATGGGTTTTATATTCGTTGTCAGTTTTCTTGGACTTTTTAGCCTTGTTCCTCTTCGGAAGGTACTTTATGAAACCATTATTCAGTTATACAGTTTGATTGGATAAATTAAAGCACAGTTGATTTTATGATGTTCAATATAAAGAAGCTCACTTTATGCATTTTCTTGAGGCATACTTGGTAATGAATGACACGTTAGCACCTTCATATTGGAATGAGCAAAGGTTCCATTTATGCATTTGCTTGAGGCATACTTGGTAATGGTAGCAAATTTGGCCTGACGACGAGGGAAAATTTAAATAAACAGAAACGCAAGAAATCTCTTAGCTTCTGGTAGTTAGTCAAGACACTAGTGGAAGAAAAATGATAAAACCTGTTTGAATAGATGTGATGGAGTTTTTGGGGGCATTTGCTTAGATTATAGCTAATATTCTGTTTTTGTTGAATTTAAGGTTATTGTCTTGGATTATAAGCTGACGCACCAAGTGGAACTGCCACAGTAATATTGATCAATAACCTGTTTGAATAGATGTGTTAAGAGTTTTGGGGGGATTTGCTTAGATTATAACTAATATTCTGTTTTTGTTGAATTTAAGGTTATGGTCTTGGATTATAAGCTGACGTACCCCAGTGGAACTGCCACAGCAATGTTGATCAATAGCTTCCATACAAATACTGGAGCTGAACTTGCTAGGTATACTCAGTATCTTTAACTTTTTCCCAAGGTTCAATTTCTATTTTTTACAAGCAGGGAACTTTTTGGTTCTTTATGCGGGGAGCATATGTTAGGAATATCATCCTTGTTTGACTAATCTACTAATTTTAGTCTTAACATAAAATTAATGCTTTTCTTTTTAGCCTTGATATTGAATTTTGTAGGTGAAAACTATGAAGTAGAGTTTAGTGGCGACAAGACAAAAATGTTCATGGGTCAAAATTACACCTCGTGGATATGGCACTTTTTTACATGAAATTTGTAGAATATTTCTTGCATTATTTTGACTTTTTAACTCGTTTAATGGTAAAAAATTTATGGGGTTTTATATTTTTGAAAAATATACAAATGGAGCTTGTCGCATGCTTGATGTGTCAATGACTTTAAAATAATGGGGATAAATGGGGCTTGTCGCTTGCTTGACATGTCGAAAAGATGTCGTCTTCTTGTTAGAAATTGAAAAATTATATGAGACGCCGCATGGCATGTCATATCAGTGCCCGGAGATTTGTCAGGTAGTGTCCATTCATCATCAATGTGTATATATTACATATATATAGAAGATGTGTCCCAGACTGTGCATGTTTCTTACCTTTGATCCTTTTGCATTGGAGTGCTTGTAGAATTTCTTTTGATATGAATTAATTTCTCAGGAAGCAGGTGAGTTGTCTTGGGAAATACTTGAGCATAAGTTTCATCTGGAGCTGCTTTAAATGGTTCTTCAGCGGTATTGGTGATTCATGTGGATTTGATAACTTTCCCAGCCTTGGATTGACACTGTTCAACAACACGTGAGCTCCTTGTACTTTTCGTTTATGTTATTATTCACTTTTCATTATTGATGTTGTGGATTTTGATCGTGCAGTTTTTGGTATGTCATTAAGACCTGAGGCATTTTAATTTTTCATATTTCTTGTTGTTATCTTCTTAATCCATGCATTGAAATTCTTTCTTTGCTAAAACCTACGATTATATATGCGTCTACTTTGGCCAAAGAGCATCTTTAAATAACCATGCAGAGAAAATTTGCACACAACCATATTCAGAAAATATTATAGAGAGTTGATGAGTTAATGCAATTAATTTTCAAATGAAATAAAATGATTTACCCTTTTGAGGTAAATGTAACTATTTAGATCTGTTGTTTGCCTTCTCTGCTTGTATTTGCCAGTTACAATATCTGTCGAGGAATTTGTGATTTTTTTTTTAATAATAGATTATTTGGCACAGACAAGAACCAGACAACTAAAATTTGGAATAATGAAGAAGGAAATTAGTGTGATAAAGAAAAGTTAAAGGTGCACTTAATACGGATCTTTTATCAATAATATTGCAATTAAATTTCCATTAGTGGTCTTCTAGCCACAGCAGATTTACTACTCTGCTTAGGCTATTTTTCCTCGATAGGGCAGGCTTTGTTTATGCTCTTTATATTGTACAGTGGTGTTTATATGATATAAATCCTTGAGTTTTTTTTATTTTTTTATTTTTTATAGGTGATATTGTGTGTTTGTATGTGCATCGTTTGAGTGATACTCAACAGGCCAATTTGTTGGTGACCTTAGAGATATGGTAGTGTTTGTGGATCTACTCTTGTTCTAGTTCCAACTCATGGTTGTGCTAATTTGGAAATAACATGTTTTTTAAATATTGCGGTGTATTTTTTTTATTTTTTATTATTTTTTTTCACTCATTTGACATGGAGAAGATTTTTATGCCTTGACTCTTGAGTGATGCTCCATGATGCAGGTTCTATTTTGACTTTAGTCCAACTTATGTTGGATGTGGTCTTATCTGCCCTCATATAGTGAACTGCTCGGTGCTTCTTGGAGCTATTATATCGTGGGGTTTTCTTTGGCCACTCATTTCTCAACGTGCTGGTGACTGGTATCCAGCTGATCTTGGCAGCAATGATTTTAAAGGTCTCTATGGATATAAGGTACTTTGATTTATTTTACCAAATAGTTAGTTCCTTAGAAGGAAGTGAACATAATTTTCAGTCAACCAGTGCGGAGATGGACAGTGGCCAATGGGGCTCCCTCATTGCTGTAACTAAAAACTCCACTATACATGAGGAACTTACAATTCTGTTAATTAGAATGTAACACAATTCCATTGTGGAAGGCAAATTTTTTTCCTGAAGAATACACCTTGATATCCCTGATCCAAGCATTAGTATCATGAAAATTGGATACAAATTTTTACTGTTAGTATGTATCTAGAATATGTCAGAAAAGTCGGTCTTTTAGTAAGCATATATAAGCAGCTGTTTAGCGTATAATGAATTCTTTAGTGGTCGCACCAAGATATACGTATATTAGAGTTGGTCCGATTAATGCATGGATAATGTCTCAGTATGAGTTCGTTCTTTCTTCATTGGGCAAGTTGGGAGTAGATGCATGGTCAAATTTTCACAAGGAGCTATTTAATGGCATAAGGTAATTCAATAAGTGTAAGGAGGGCAGTTTTGGTGAAAGATAATGAGTGGAAAGAGAAAAACTCTAATTCTTTTATTTGGTGAAAGATAATGAGTGGAAAGAGAGCCGAACACTATCCCAAAACAAGCAATTGATCGTAGTTGATGATGGAAATCTGTCCACTTATTGGAGTGATTACCTTATCAACCTTCAGTCAAGCTTCTTGATCCAGCCTTAGATGAAAAACAACCGGCAAGCAGTTCTCTTTTACAGTAATGATACAAAGTTAATAGTGGAGTGGCCGCATGGAGCATTTTTCATTTGTTCATGTTTGATCCACAACTACATCTACTAAAAGATCTAATGAAATTAAATCTTGTGCATCCACATTAAGCCATGTTTTTTTTTTTTTTTTACCTCTCCTCTTGACATAATGTATTGGGATCACATTGCTCTTGTGCATTTGATTTTCTTCAAGTCCATGCATGATGTTGAACTGCCTAAAATTTCATTTCCTCAATTCTTTCTCAATGAATGCCTCCTTCAGGTGTTGGTTTATGTGTTCAGTTCTTTTTCTATCTATTGTAATATGGTCACTCATTTATTTTAACATCTTCATTTCTATTATATTTATCTTGACTTCCTCATTTATATTTCTTCATTCATGGTGAAGTCTTTATTCCCTGTTATGTTGTCCTTTTTGCGACAATGGAGGAAGCTTATTGTGCTATCTTTATTTTCAGGTCTTTATTGCTATTTCCCTAATTCTTGGGGATGGGATTTACAATTTGATCAAGATAATAGCAATAACAATTAAGGAGATGTACAGAAGTAGCACCACACATCATAATATGCCAGTCATAAAGGAAGTTGCAGGTGGAAGTTAGTTTTCCAAATTGTTTTGTCGTTTTTCATTATATTGTAGAGTTTTCATATTGGCTCTCTTTACGCTGAATATACAAACTCATTCACATACGGTAGATTTAGTGACTTTGTTCCCCAAAGTCCTCACGGCTTCAATTTTTGAATTATGAGGAACAGAAAAAATAGCTTTATTTAGGATTGTCATTTGCCACCATCAATGTCTGTTATTGATGTGCGTCGGCGTTGTTGCAAATATAATTCAGGTGTCAATATGGCAAATTGTGACATTTATCAATATTTTCAATTAAACCTAGTTGATCTTTCTACAGATAGTGACAATTCCAAGTTACTAGTGGAGCAGAGGAAAAGAGATGCTGTTTTCCTGAAAGATGAGATCCCTTTCTGGTTCGCCGCCTCTGGATATGTTGCCCTGGCTGCAATATCTACTGCTACAATGCCAATGATCTTTCCACCTCTTAAGTGGTATTTGGTGCTTTGCTCCTACATAATTGCACCTGCCCTTGCCTTCTGCAACTCATATGGTACTGGGCTAACGGACTGGAGTCTGGCTTCTACTTATGGAAAGATTGGCCTCTTTATTATTGCTTCACTGGTTGGAAGCAATGGTGGGGTCTTAGCTGGATTGGCAGCTTGTGGGGTTATGATGTCGATTGTTTCTACTGCTGCTGATTTAATGCAAGATTTTAAGACTGGCTACCTTACTCTGTCATCAGCAAAATCTATGTTTGTAAGCCAGTTAGTTGGAACAGCCATGGGCTGTGTCATTGCACCCCTCACATTTTGGATGTATTGGATCGCCTTCGACATTGGTACCCCTGATAGTCCGTACAAAGCACCATATGCTGTTATATACAGGGAAATGGCTATTTTGGGAGTGGAAGGCTTCTCTGAACTTCCGAAGCATTGTCTGGCTATATGTTGTGGCTTCTTTGTGGCAGCTCTGGCTATAAACCTTTTGAGAGATGTGACACCTAAAACGATATCCCAGTTCATTCCTATTCCAATGGCAATGGCAGTCCCATTCTATATTGGAGCTTACTTTGCAATTGACATGTTCGTTGGCACCGTAATATTGTTTGTATGGGAGCGGATAAATAGGAAGGATGCTGAAGATTACGCAGGCGCAGTTGCTTCAGGTTTAATATGCGGTGATGGAATATGGACTATACCATCTGCTATTCTTTCAATCTTCAGGATCAATCCACCCATCTGCATGTACTTTAAACCTTCAAGTAGCTGAACAAGTTAAACTGAATGTGTAGTTGAATTGCTTAGTTCTTGAAACACGAGTCGCATCGCCTGTAAATAAGATGTATTATTAGTTTTTTTTTTCCCCCATTTTTAGGCACTTGAAGCTCTCTCTCTCCCTCTCTCTCGAAATACATAAATTTCAAGGCTGTTTTTAGTAAATAGGTGCAGTTATTCTTTCCTTTGGGGTAGGGGAGGGTCAATAACTTTCTACATCACATCCCTTCTGAGATCATTGCAGTTGTCTTGAACTGGTCTTAGTTATCCTCTCAGTATATTTTTACGGCTCGGCATGTACTTCTTATCAAATGCGAAGCCGCCAGCATATTTTTCAACACCTCAATACATTACAAACTTGGGATGTATGCATTTCATCTCATTTTGCTAAAGATAAGATGATGTACAGGTGTTAAAAATGTATCTTGTGACGGTAAATATAGGACAGCAGATCTTAGCTCGTCTTCCCTATCCCCACTTTCATCTCCAACGCACATACATAAACACGTTCAACATACAATATCAAACTAATTAAAGGTAGGGAGTCAGGTATAGCAACAAATATCTTTATGAGAGAGGTTGGTTTGATGATTGAGACAAAGATTGCTAGAAGAATAGCTTTATTTCTTATCGAATAGCATGCATGCAATGCTCCTCTATCTTTGAATTTTTGGTTAATAATAATTCAATAGTTGCCTTTGAAAGATAGGAGGTGTCTCTTTTGTCTCCATCATGGCAACCACATGTGACAGCCGATTCAATCACATACACACACATACCCCCTCCAGTTATCATCACTAACCCAATACTCATCTCCACTCATATCAATCGCTATGATAAAGGTATGACTGACAAAAGCCATAAGTAAATTCACTTGTTAAGGCCGGACTTTGCTACAGTCTAAATCCACCAAATTGGCAACTATAAAGTGATAAATAAGTTACAATCGCGTTAAATGGCCTTTGACTTGTAATTGGTCATTACATTCTCCACTCGCTTTCGCTATAAAAGATGGACAATCTCTAATTGGAATAATCACACCCCTAAAAAACGCACGGTTATTAATCTTAATTTAATTATAAAATTTATACACCTGACTTTAGGTATTGGAGCTCGTACTATGCTCGATCTCCTAACTTGACAACCTCATGAGATTAATAAAACTGTTCACTTTGCATTCCTGAAATTCAACACTCCTTGAAGTTGATACGAAGTTGTAACATAGGGACCATCCATAATCGTCGTTGTTGACCTCCGAATCTGGATGCTATCTAGCTCCTCAATAGATTTCAACTTCACTATCTTCGCGTGCAAATGACCTATGCACCTAGAATGCACACACTTATTTCTAGGCACTTCGTTCTGTTGCTTATATGCATCTCATTTTGGAGCTTATTTCTAAGAGAAACTCCCAATCTATCAAAAACATCTGTGGACCTCGTTAGCTGAAGCTCTCGCTTATAAGCCGATGAAAATTTGGGTTTTTAATATTGTGTGTCCTCCATTCGAAGGCCACCAATATGAGCTTGGGACGTATCCATATGCACCTCTCTTATCGGAGGCTTGTTGTGTGCTAAAATCTCGCAAGTGGAAATTATCATAGACAAGTAATAAAGTGAATGTGAATCTAAGCGTCGTATATGTTGACTTCGAAAATTGTACCTCCTACATAGCCAATAACTAGCAGCTCCACCCAAACTCCTTGCACACTAGAATACACTGTTAGTCACTGTGGCCCTTTCAGATGGTGGCGGTAGCAGTTGCGAGCATCCGACGATCAAGTCAGTCAATCATATGAAAAATGGGGGGGGGGGGATTCCGATAGTAGGAACTATAGAAAAATCAATATAATAGTGATATGGGAAGTGAGATTATATTTGATTTGGTTGGAGTTGCATTACCTTCAAAATGCACTAAGTGTGAGTATATATATAGTAAAAGAAGTGGATTTGGAGCAGTCAGATGGAAGGGTATGTGGCCTTATCTACTGGCCGAAGTATCTCATTAGGTGTCAGTCAATCATTCCTAGGTGGGCGGGCATTTAATGTTTCCTTACAGGTAGATTCATGACTTGACTCTTTAGTATCTGCTGCACAAACGTCACATCAATCAATCGTATAAAGAGTTTATTTTAGATAGATCTTTGTATAAAAGATCTAGTTAGTAGGGACGAGAAGTCATGGCTATCTCAACAGCAGGTGTTTGTCCCCCTCATACCACTTTGTAGCACACCACTTCGACATGTATCACCTCGACGCTTCAGTGTGGCGGAAATGTTTATACTGGCCACTTCACCTTGGCACTTGGGATCTTCGGTGCGTGGGAGTGACATGGTGGGGGTGACATGGAGTACAAGCCTTATTGATTTATTTAACCCTTTGTCTGGACTCCATTTTAATATGTTTTTAGGAAAAATATATTTTGGAATAGTGATTTTTTTAAAAGAATATGTAGTTAAAAAAGAACGAAAAGTTTTGGGATTATATGTAATATTATTTTATTGAAAATGTGTGATTAGAAAGATGAAAGAGAGAATGCATTTTAGATAAAATAGAGGCCAAATAGGGCTTAAGTGGCTACCACATTGGCAGATGATTTGGAGCCTCTTCGTGAGTCCATATATGAATATTCATATTATGCATGGACTTTCAGCATGGAGGTGAATTACTCAACGTCGAGGTGATGCGTTGGAGTATTAGCCATTTGTTGATTGTGCATTTTGAATGCAACAGAATAGTCCTCCAAGTCCAATCACGGATATTCAAACGTGGAATTTGAAAAATGATGGTAAGGTGATAAGTGTATTTTAAACAATTATTTGGGGCTTTAAATAATGATATTGTAGTTATTTTGATGTAATATTACCTAATTTGTCGTCTATTGTGTTTAATAGGTAAAACTTATGATTTGATGAAGAATTTGATAAAATGGTGAAAATGTGTAAAATTGAAAGAGATCCAAAGTTCGGAGACTAAAGTGTAAATGTTTAAAATTTGTGATGTGCCTCATGATGAAAACTTGAGAGTATTAGATGTCAATTGGACGAAAAAAGAAGTCAAATGAATGAAATATGGTCAAAATATTATCAAACATCAATTTTCAACCGAAAGAGTTATACTTTGGATTTTCTACCTCAATCTAAGACCCTTTTTGGCGTAGTAAACACTTGAATTGGAAAAATGATATTTCGATAAAAATTGAAGCCTTTGAGTTAGCTTTTCAATCCATTTTGAATAACCTCAATCGAATATCGGGAAATAAATTAAATGACAAAAATACTGAAGGCTGCTAATCGGAGAGACCAAGGCACACGCCATCGCCTGCAGGTGAGGCACATGCCTCAACAAAAAAGGGGGCGCCTAAGGCACCCCAAACAAGCCAAGCTCACACCCTAGGTAGTGTAAAAAGGGAAAAATCCGATTTTCCTTATTTTTGTTTTGGTAACAGTTCAATACAATCTTTTTGGCATCCTTTAAATATTAAAATTCGACCAGAACGGGGATCCTCAATTCAACCTAAATTTCATCATATTCTACATATTTTGGAGGCAAAGAACAAGTCTATACATTAATTCAAGGCGAATCATCCAATGATTTTGAAGATTCAAAGTCCGATTTCAGGATTTGAGTCAAGAACGTGAATTTCTCCCACATTTCAATCCTTCTTATTTTAGGTGATTTTTTTTTCAATTATTCTTGTGTAATTTAATTATAAGGATGTTAGACTAAGTGAGTGTTCGGTGGGTATTAAAATTGGACTTTTAGTAGATTGTGATAAAAGTTGAAATGTGCCGTTGAAAAGATGTGGGACCCATGAAAGAAGTGGTTAATATTGATTGATTGACTTTGACTTAGATTAAAATCTAATTTTAATTCAAAACAAACATGGCCTAAGTTTTTCATTATATTGGATGGATGATGAACCTTATTAGTTATTGTTTTTAATTCAAGATTTGTTAATTTAGTAATTTCTTATGTTTCTTAATTATTTATGAATCTACATTGTGTTGTTTGAATGTTTGATTACAATTTAGATAACTTTTGCCTATTCATAGTGTTGGGGGCTTCACAATAGGAAGACCACTGCATATGTAACACACGGACAATGGATATTAGGAATAATATGTATGGTGTGTTCAATCGTGTAAAATAATCCTGTTATTAAATGCATGTTTTTCAGATGAAGTCATATAGGAATAAGACCGGGTCATGTTAAGCATATGTTTGATATTTCTTGAAAAATGATATTAAATAAAATTTGATTATTGATTGTCGTTAACATTAGAAAAATAATACTAGAGGGATTCAGAATTCCAGTACTTTCATCACATATTTGCTGAAAACCACTTTTAATTGCTTTCTTAGTTAAAATTAGATTAAATCACAACGAATATCTTTTGATGTTACTCTTTATCGAACTTGATAATAACTAGTAGATTGAAATTAAACATTATTCTTTGTGAGACGATAACTCTAAACTCATTTTATCTATTACTTGTCAACGATCCCATACACTTGCAGGATTTTACCAAACAAATTTTTGGCATCGTTTTCGAGGAATAATTTGTTTGGTTCTAGTTTATTAGTTGTTATCGAATTCGATTATTCTTTTGTCCATTTTGGCTATCCACCCTAATCCCTCTTGCTTGATATTCTTCCAGCTACTATTTTGTAGTATATACATGGTTCCGATGATGCCAACTGATTAAAATATTTTTGTAATGAGTAATCACGATATGGATGATGAGGATTTTCTTGGGGAAGATATAAAATGTGGGCTTTGTAATTGGATGCATTATACTGGACAATGTTTATATACAAGCCCTAATCCCTTTATGCCAACCTTTTGTGGTGTAAGAAATATTTAAGATATCAAAAATAGGCAATTGACAACTCTGATGAAGACTACATTCTTAATGGGAAGTATACATCTCCATATGTAGAAGATGACATTAGTCTTAAGGGAGTTGGTCCTCCCTTATGGAATGAAGAGGCACTTGCAAACTATTATAATAAACTTGTCATGTTAGGTGAAAGCAAAAAATACCTTCGGTAGATTCCATATTTTGGGATGAATTTAAAAAGTGTGGATATAATCCATTTGAAAAGATTGAAAGAAAAGAATTACCATTGCCCGTGGATTTAGATTGTGAGTTGGTCATTCAACTCGAGGAGATATTGATTATTGAATAAGAGCATAAAGAGGATGAAAGATTAATAAAAAATGGACCAAGCGAAGAAATGTCAATCAATGAAGACGATCTTTCGATTTCATCGATTGTCCAATAATTGAATTTGTGATTAAGCTGGAGAAAGAGGAAGAAGTCTACATAGTTGATTTCGAGTTTGATGGAATATGCAAGTCATATCACCTTGGAGGAGGCAATGTCAAAATATGGAGAATCAACGAAGAGTGGAGCATAGTAAAAAAACAAACAAACTGAGTAAGGCATCAGAAACTTTCTTCAACATTCTATGATGCAGATTACCAAAGTCAAGTTAAAGATTATAAATAAGAGCTTATTGGAAGATAACCCAATTTTTTTCCTTTTTATTTATTTTGCGTTTTAGGATAGGAGTTTAATTTTGTTATTATAGGTATCACCATCCATGTCCCTTAGGCTCGTGAATTTATTGATGATTTATGAGATGTTTGGGCTATGTAATACCCGTTCCAAGTTATTTGATCTCTAATACTTGATTTTTTAGGAACATGATATCGCGGAACGCTCAAACCAACATTGATCAAAGGGGCGACATGATGAATATGACCTACCAGCTCTTGCACTTCATGCCATAGTATTCATCACCTCCTAATAAATTCGGGGAGTATTTTCTTCATTTTCTTCCCCACTCCTTTATATGCATATTTATACTTTAAGACATTGAGTACAATGTCTATTTTAAGTTTAGAGGTAAAAAATATTGAGTTTGCTTTTGTGTGTTATTGTGAGTGCTTTACCATGAGAAAAATACAAAAATATCGAGAAATTTGAAAAAATTGGGAAAAAAAATATTCTTGTTTTATTTGTGTGCTTATATGGGTTAGATGGCCTAGCCGGCAACTATGAATTTATTTGAGATCGTATATTGATTTATAGATTGTGAATAGATTGCATGATTAGATTGATTGATGATTGAAAGAGGTGATTCATAGTCGACAAAGTCGACCTTAGATGCTCAATCTAAACTACTTCATTTTACATCAATTTAGCATAATTTAGGGGGCGATTTTACCGTTGCAAGAAGATATGGATATGAATGATTCTATGAGTGAAAGATCATGTATAGATTGTCTAAGATCAATGGGATAAAATTAGGTGAATATCTTAGAGGTTCATTTTTTTGAATGGATATTTAATGAGAGGCATTGCACTAATTAATACTTTTTTTTTTTTGGAAACTTCTGTTCGTAACTTTTATGACTCGAGTTATTAAGTTTGTAAGGGTGTCTAAAACATGCTGCCCTAAAGTCATTTGATTTGGGACTCATCAATCAAAAGTCCGTTACATGGGTCATTTAGAAAGTTTAATAGAAAGAAGCAAGAAAAAAAAATCAGAAAAGGCGGATGCATGAAACAAAAGACGCACCATGTGCCTTGGTTAATCCTAAAATAATTGTTTGAGAAAATTGACTTTTGATAAGAGACTATTAGTCTATTTGAGTCTTGAATATTGAAGCAATCAAAATAATTAGAGAATCCTTGTATGTTGAAGTATTGACTTTCAATTAGTGATATCTATTTAAAACAGAGAGGTGATGACAAGAATAATGATTCAACTTTAAATCATACACTTGAAAATAGCGAAAAGAATAAGTTTGGGTGTGTATGAAAATATTTACGAGTGATGAAAGAATAAGTTTGGGTGTGTATGAAAATATTTACGAGTGATGTAAGAATAAGTTTGACCATTAAGGATTGGGAATGAAATTACTTGTGAATTTATGATATTCTACTTAATTCTTCACACACACACACACACACACACATATCAGTTTTGCCTTGGAAAAGAAGATTTTTGTTTTGGTAATGTAACCTTGAAGCTATGTATAGATTAATATTATGATTTCAATCTTGAGGTAAAAAGTCAGGCTACCGAGCCAAACCTTTTGCCTATTTGAGTGTTTCTTTCAAGTTAGGATATAGTTTTCGTTTTAGGACTAACAAATTTTTTTACTTTGTTTAATTCACTATGCATCAATTAAGTAATTAGTAGTACATGTTTGTGTGTTTGTATTAGGTTTCAATTTTGTTTGAGGACAAACAAGAAATCAAGTTTGGGGGTTTGATAAGTATATTTTATACACTTTTGTAGACTGTAAATAATGACATTTTGTAGTTCTTTTGATGAAACATTACCTATTTTTTGTGTATTTTGTTTAATAGGTAAAACTCATTATTTGATGAAGAATTTGAGAAATTTGTGAAAATTGGCTCAATTGTAGAAGATTCAAAGTTTGGAGAAGAGGAAGAAAGTTGGCCCATCTAGGGCCTCCTCATTTGGCCCAACTTTGGCGAAGCTCTCGCCCAATTCCTCTCATGTCCCAACTAGGATAATAGTCAAAGCTTGAATGTGTATATCTATTTTCTTCAACGCTTGAATGCATATATCTATGTGTTGACCTATGATTCAATATAGCTCTATTTGTTTTGATTATAACAAACAATACACTTATATTTCTAACAAACTTTGTTTCTTGAGTTTTTTCATGAATATATCTTCTTAACCATTCAAAGACTCAAATCGTCATCGTTGAAGAACAAGCAATCAAATGAGTCACGAATAAAACAAGAACGGGATATTTGAAGATTAAAACTTAGAATTAGTTTATCGGAACTTAAACGTAAAGGTACAAACTCATCAATTTTTAGCAAGTGTATAAAGCTCAAATTATTTCCATAATTCATCACTTGCATTAAATTGATTTTTCATTAAAAAATGTCAACTTTCGGTCAACTGAAATTTCACATTTTCGATCGATCGAAAATGCTGATCTGGTCAGCCAAAATTCCAACGGTTGGATTTTTTCAACGGCTATACACTTTCGGTCAACCGAAATTGATCAATTGAAAGTGACTGATTTGGCTTCATTTGCTCTATAAATATTCATCTCTTCTTGTATTTAATTTCAACAACTTACAAGAGTAATTAAAAGAGTATATTTATTGAATATCATTGAGCTTATTTGATTTTAAATTTTATTTCATTTATTACAAAGAATTTCTTGATTGATCAAACTAATTTTCATCTATCTCATCAAGAATTCCTTTTGCAAAGAAACTTTCTCAATCTCATCTATTTTCAATTCTTGATAAAAATTTTATTTGCCAACACTTATATTGAAGTGTAAATCTCTCTTCATACTTAACTTGTATTATTTGTTAAGAGAGATCATAAGTTGAAAATTTTGATACAAAGATATAAATTATTTCATTATCTATCATTCATCAAAGTTTACAACATAAACACTTGAACTTTATCATTTGCTATCGATTGAAGTGTTATCCTAACTCTCTAAATACTTGACTTGATTATATCATTTATCAAAGAGAGTTCTTTCAATTGTAAAACTATCATTTATACTTTAGTGGTTTCGAGAGCCTTGTGAAGACTCGATTGTTGTTAAGGATAGGTGCTCCTTGTTTTAAATCACCTAAGGATAAGTGCTCCTTATTAGAAGTCACTAAAGGATAAGTACTTCTTGTTGTAAGTCACTTAATGATTGGTACTCCTTTTTGTAAGTTACCATTATAGTGCATTTGGCCTTACTCGTGACAGAGAGCTTGGTAACGGGGACGTATAACACATTGTGTATCGAATCCCATTAAATTTGTTTGTTATATTTACATTATTGCACTTTACTTTACATTGCCATTTATATTGTGCTATATCCATACTTGAATTAAGTTATCAAACTTGCATATTTAATTCTAGTATTATACTTTGAAATTATATCTTGTGTATTGAATAGTTTTGAAACCAATTGTTGAAAATGTTTCAAAAACCAATCCACCCCCCTCTAGATTAATTATTCTTGGGTTATCACTATGTTCTATCCTCAAGCTTCTTTCTTGGCTAGAATTATGTATTTTGTATCCCAATAGCCTCTCTAACTTTTCTCTTTGAATTATAGATGGAGATACGCATTTATAGTTCAAAAATTAGGTTAAAACTCGTACCCTAATTACTTTTCAAGAAGATGTTGAATCAAATTAGGAAATCAAGTCTTTGCTGGCTAGAATACCCATGCGATCACATGATATAAATGCATATGATCTCATGGTACACGAGTTTAAGCAGTAGGAACACAACTTATAGGAGTTGCAATCTAAGCTACCCAAGTTAACAATTGCAAGCTTCACATTTTGCTGTCAAGTTCAAGTCGGTCCCTAAATTTTCTTTATTCAAATCAAGTCTCGTCCTTATTTGCACCAATGGTCCCTCATTTTTTAAATTTTATACTTCGATCCTAATGATCCACAATCGTTTGTGATTGATTCATTGCAAATTTTAAAAGTTTATAAATGATTTTCAAACTTTTCAAATGTCAAAGTTAACTATCAAACTTGTAAATTTCTTCAAATTGCTATCTCAATTCTTCTAGTTGATCTCGTTCAATCTAAATCAATTCTAATTATACTCAAAATTGAATTTCTTCATGCCAATAGCATTAAAGTCGGGGATTTTTCCTACAATGAACATATTTATACTAGGTAAGTCTCCACTCAATTAACAATAAATAATCGATAGAATCCTCGAATAAATATGTAAAATACACTTATCAATTGTCTTCCCTATTTCTAGGGTTTACTCTTGTAGGGCACTATTTATCACATCTTCAATTAGCTATTGCTTCCAAGGTCGTTGATATGGCAATTCATTTGCATGACGCATGAGCATAAAAGGTGTCATTTGCATCCCATGAAAGTTAATTTGTTATAGGAAGACTTTTATGGCGGCTTGGAGGAGCAACAATTGCTCTACCATTTACCTCATGTATGTGGTAATGTTGTTCATTTCTCGATAGATTCAATTGGTAACGCCTATGGGCTTCCGAGCCACGTCTACGATGAGGGGCCTATTCTCCATTGTTATTTCCTGCGTCTTCATTATGTCATTTTTAAGGTTAACATCTCCTTTTCTTTCATTCATCATTTCTTCAAGGGCATGCTTTTTGGGAAAAATGTAGGCTTCTTGGTAGGCTTTTTACTCACATATATCTCGAGGTTAAAGTGTAGTTTCCACAAATGGCGTCAATCTGTTAACTTTCGAAGCTAGATGGGATCCAACTCGCTAACATATTGTGTCTCTAGTCTCCTCCGTGTATAAGAGTTACAACACATTGTAGAACGCACGTGTTAAAGGCTAAAGAGGGGATACGGGACTACATGCATTTTGATGCTCAAGTCAATAAAATATACAGTAAAATATATTGAGCGCGAGATCGATACAAATGGAAAAGGAAAATGGGATTCGGGGTTTATATTTCTAAGAGTTACAATATCAATTTCTTGATTACCTTCAAATTTTACTAAGTATTTATGTGCAAATGAGATGAATTGAAGCTATCCGAATGTTTGACAAATGACCTCATTCTAATAACTTATTGGTCAAACTCATCTCTGTTACCATCCCGCATTTTAGGTACCATAGGTTTGTGACCCCCACACACTGTCCAAGGAGAGAAAGTAATTATTGCAGAGATGTCATCAAATTTCACCTTAAAATTTTTGGCGATCCAGGTTAAATATAAGTGCATGTGAAAGGGTTGTTTTACATTGAACAAACAAAATATAAAGTTTAATCCGCATGAGCGTGACTAAACTATATAATAAGGGTTGAAAATGCAGTATGTAAACTACAAATGAAAACCCAAAAATCAAGAAGGAAGAAGAAGAAGAACAATCCGAGACAAGTGATTTTCACTCTTTTCTTAAGACAAAATTGCCCTACAATGGTGTTCACGGTTCACGGCACTTGTCTCCTAAGATACAACGGATTCAATTTGTGGTAGAAGCACTTCAAACCACAAGTTACGGTGTACTTTCAACGGAGTTTCTCTCTACAAAGAAGAAAATTGTTTGAATGAATTTGGAACTGATTTGCAAGAGTTTTTATGCAATGCTCGATGGAAATATGGTATGGGATGTAAAAGGGATGTCAAAGGGGTCCTATATATAGAGGATAAGGGGTTGCGAAAGAAATGTCGCGCCCCAAACTCAGCAACTCTTGCCGAATGTCGCACCATTCACTATCGCTAACATGTCGCCATCACCTCGTTCGAGCGATAAAAATAGTGAATTTTTCGCTAGCTTGTTGCTCGAGCGACAGCCCCATAAGCTAGCAATAGCCTTAATCAATTTTCCATACATCTTCCCTTATTTTTTTCCAACTTTGGACTACAATTTCTCATTCATCCGAAATTAGTTTTGAAATTTTAAATATACCACGACAATCTACTCAACGAGTAGAACAAGTTGATCTGTTTACTTTTGTAATTTGACCATCAGATGACGTTCGAATATTTGGTCGAAGTTGACACGAAAGTCACTTTTTCCCAATATTTTGAAAATTGACCCGGAAAAGAGAGAGGGTCAAGGGTCAAACCGAATCGAACCGGAAATAATATAATTAAATTAAAAAATTGTATATTAATATATATCCTCTTAGAATTTTATATTAAGTAAAAGAGTATTTTAAATATTTATTATTTAACTGCTAGTAATTATTTTAATAACCATTTCACATGAAATTAACATTAAATGGGCCAATGTACAAACTAAATATAAAATAAAAACTAAATGGACTACATATATATATATATATCTAAATGGGCCCAAATGAAATACAATGAAACCTACATACTAAACAACAACTAATGATATCATTTCCCTACCAAGAAAGAGATGAGACAAAAGAGAGCGGCGGCACCTCTACAGGTTCTTGCTTCATCAATTTTTCATTTTTCTTTTTTGATACCATATGCTAAATCTGCGAATCTAAGATAAATAGGAGAAGTTGGATGAAATCAATCGGAAAATCTTTCTTCTTAACTTGAAAAATTTGGGTACCACATGTTGAAAATCTGAATCAATTTCTTGGATAAATGTTACTTTAAATTTCAATTTTTTTTTCTCACAAAGCCAATCGGAAAATTCGGTAAAATCGCAATCGGGTGGCCGATTTTAGTAGAACCGCCCGGATTTAAGGTTTTTAAGCCGATTTTTATAGTTGCGATTTTTATGCATCAACCGGATCAGTTATCACTTCGGTTCCAGGGTTTCCCGGTCGATTCGACTGGTCTGGTCTGGTCCGATTTTGATAATATTGCTTTTTCCAAGTTTTTGACTTGACACTTAACCAAATTTTCAATCTTCTAAACCAATTTTCCACAATCCCCCACATGAATAGAAATCGAAATATGCATATGCAATGCGAAATTATGATGCATTGTAGAGAAATAGTGGAAAAATACTGCATCAGGTAAGGTAGCTTCTGGCTCTGAACCTCTCTTAGTGAAATACTATCGGACTTACATGGCTAATTGGTGAACTCATGTCTTGAACCATTCAACCGTTAGTGTAAACCAAGACAACAACACTCATACAGATGTCTTCCCTAATCCGTTCATAGTTGTCATGACTTGGCTTATTTTGACCCTGAACCACCCTTAGGTTTCACAAATGTTTAAAGAATTATAGCATCGAGTAATTCTCATTGAAGTGGCCCCGCTTCACACTTACATAGGTGGTCCTATTAAGAGTATTCTATTATATTCCACTTGACTTAATCAAAATATAAGAATCATTAAAAGAACATCTTAACCTTAAATTATTATACAGAAAGCACTTTAATATTATAGGAATGAGTTAGGAAATAATTTCCTAAGTGCTTCATTGAATTTTCATAACTTAATTGTCCCTTTAAACCAAGATCTTGGGATCTCCAGTCAACAAAGTAGGGTTACCATTACAAAGATCCTTACGTAGTAGGCTTTTATCACATTCCTTTCGATGGGTAACGTATTTGATCTCTAGGCAAACTTTCGTAAGTGGATATGCAATGTTCTCCTTTGATTTCACATAATCTATGGAAATGATGCCATTAAAGATTAGTTGCTTAATAGTATTATGTCTACGACGTATATGTCTAGACTTACCAATATACATGCTACTTTGAGCCCTCAATAGCCAATTGACTATCATAATGTATACTAATTGTAGGAACTGGTTTGGACCAACATGGAATATCTTCTAGAAAGTTACGAAGCTATTTTGCTTCTTCTCCAGCTTTGTCCAAAGTAATAAACTCTGATTTCATTGTTGATCGAGCTATATACGTTTGTTTTGTCGATTTCAATGATACAGTAGTTCCACCAATGGTAAATACATAACCACTAGTAGACTTGGAATCCTTCATGTCGGATATCCAATTCGCATCACAATATCCTTCCAATACCGCAGGATATTTTGTGAAATGTAATACATAGGTTAAGGTATACTNTCGCATCACAATATCCTTCCAATACCGCAGGATATTTTGTGAAATGTAATACATAGGTTAAGGTATACTTCAAATACCTAAGAATCCTTGTTAAAGCTTTCCAATGATCATGGCTTGAATTACTTGTGAATCTATTAAGTTTATTCACAGCACATATTATATTTGATCGAGTGCAGTTCTTAATATATATTAGACTGCCTATAACTTATGAATACTTTAGTTGTGACACACATTCACCCGCATTTTTGATTAAGTGTAAACTTGAGTCAATAAGGGTTTTAGCAGGACTTTCCTCAAGTATATTATACTTCTTCAGTACACTCTTAATGTAATGAGATTGGGGAAGTACGATTTTTTTGATGTTCTAGAGATCTTAATCCCTAGTATCACATTAGCAACACCCATATCTTTCATATCAAAATGCTTCGTTAGCATTCTCTTAGTGTTTAACATTAGTTCATGACTATTTGTCATTATCAACATGTCGTCTTATATAGGTACACAATTACTTAGGCATTTGATGTATGTTTTATATATATACATTTATTACATTCATTTATCTTGAATCCGTTTGACAACATCGTTTTGTCAAACTTTTGGTGTCACGTTTAAATGCTTGTTTCAATCCATATAAGGATTTAAACAAGTTTACAAACCTTATGTTTGTGATTAGGAGTGACAAATCATTCAGGTTATTCCATGTATATCTTCTCTTCTAACTCACCATTCAGGAATGTCATTTTCACATGAATCTCAAGATTGTGTATTGCTGCAATCGCAATTAACAACCTTATCGAAGTGATTCTAGTCACGGGTGAGTAGGTATCAAAGAAGTCAAGTCATTCCTTTACCTACATTGTTTGGCAACCAATCTAGCATTATATTTGTCAATAGATCCATCTGATTTAAGTTTCTTCTTAAAAATTCATTTACACCCTAAAAGCTTATTTCCTTGATGTAAATGAGCCAAATCCCAAGTATGGTTTTGTATTATCGAATCTATCTCACTATTGACAGCTTCTTTCCAATGCGGTGCTTCTGGTGTAGACATGACTTTATCGAAAGTATTTGGATCATTTTCTACCATATATGTTAGAAAATTTAAGCCAAACGAAGTTGATATTCTTGCCCTTTTACTACGCCTTGGTTCTTCCACATTTGAAGTACCATTTGTAGCATTATTGTTAACCCAAGAATAACTAACCAAGAGATGTGTGAATTATTTTTGAAACTTTTTCGACAATTAGTCTCAAAACTATTTAATACACAAGATGTAAATGCAAAGTGTAATAAGAGAAGTAAATATGAAAATTTGATAACTTAATTTAAGTATTGTCATTTAAGTAGATATAGCACATTGTAAATAGGAATTTAAAGTAAAGTGTAATAATGTAAAGATGACAAGAGAATTTAATGGGGTTCGATACACAATGTGTTCTACGTCCCCGTTACCAAGCTCTCCGTCACGAGTAAGGCCAAATGCACTATAGTGGCAACTTACAAACAAGGAATACCAATCCTTAAGTGACTTATAACAAGTAGCACTTATCCTTTAGATGACCTACAACAAAGAGCATCTATCCTTA
>CAIGRB010033709.1:13879-44422 GCA_903798255.1 Fraxinus quadrangulata | reverse complement strand
GGAAATGAGTCACGTTTAAAATATCACTTGCATGTCATATAACGTTATTCTTATTACATTTTATTCTTGATTGACAACTTACGCCAATACTCATTTTGTAACTTATTGATATAATGCAATCAACGTGAGATAAGATTTTATGTATGAGTTTGACTCAATCAAGTTTTTATAGCAACTTAGATTGTTTTTTACAGCTCTAAGTGTTAATCTAAACACATTCTTATGCAAATCAATACGACAATTTTTAAAAGCCTAACATATTATGAAGCCAAAAAAAAAACCATTCTATTTTTCCACAATAATGTTACTTAGTCCACGCTTGTGGGGGTGGTCCATCATTTTTGTGGTGCAAATAGGGTCCAACATTTTCCGTTGAAATTATACAGTGTTAACATTTCCATGGAAATGCTGGTGAACGTGTTGATTAACACTCCTACTGCACCCCATGCGGGATTATCCATATACCTTTTGTCGGCTAATCCTCAGTTTTCTTCTTGTCCATCATTCTACTTTTCAGATGTTGTCAATTTTTTATTTAACACTTCTTTCAATTAATATTTGATGCATTAAAATTCTCTCTTTAGACATCTTTGCTATTAACAAATATTTATCTGACGTAGGTAATATTGTACAATATGTCTATTACTAAAAATGACATGTTGAATTTAGATCAACTCAATAGAAATTTAGTATAGTAATTATTGGAATTTAGAAATTAAAGAATAATTTCATTGATTAAAGTTTGGAGTGCATTTGAGAGAATACAACTAGCCCATGATTGTTGTAGACTAAAATTAATTTTTAGTAGATTTTGATGAAAGTTGATGAAATGCGTGGTTACAATTACTTGTTGATTTTGACATGAGATTAAAATCAAATTTTAATCAGAAACAAACATGGGCTTAGTTCGACCTTAGGAGGGGAGCATTTGTACCTATTTATAGACCTAAAGATCAAGCAACTTGTCTGCCCAACACCATTGGAGCTACAGTGCTGACCTAAAGTTTTGTGTCACCGTCCAAGATTTTGTAATCCTGATTGGTTGCTGAGGTCAGCCATAGAGGTCATCGTGGCTCCCAAGTCGCAGATGTAGTTTAAGTAATGATTACCTGATTTTTGTGATTATTACTAGCTTGTGATTAGTTAAAAATAAGGTGATAACATTACATATGCCACCTGTCATTCTGGGAGTGGGTGATCGATAGGTGGGACCGAGTGTCAATAATTGTGAAACACAATGTTTCTTTCAATTACGGCGGCCATTGTCCGAGTTGTGCTCATATTCTGAGGATCCGACCTGTCAGTTGTGTAGAAACAATATTTTAACTTCTTTTTTATCGAGGTACGTGATTGTGCACAAACAAGACAGTTTTTAAACTTCAAATACAATATAATACACATCTCGAACATGCCATTAGTATCCAAATTTTATCAAGAAACTTATAAATAATTATTTCCAAATATTACACATTCGTTTTATGAACTTGATGCCTGAACATTTATACATTTAACTGTTGTCGGGTCGTGTCACTTGCTAATATTTTTTTACTGACAATAAGTTTCTATTTTTTACCACGAAACTCATGCTAACTGTCCCTAAAACCAAAACAATGAGAACATAGTATATATACCGTCGAAAAGTTGTTTTGTAAAGTTTTCACGTATAATTTTAATTGTCCAACCCTCCAACAATCAAAAAATCATATTTAAAGCTGCTTAATTTTTAAAAAAGATTTCTCCTCGAAAGAAATTCCACTTGTATCTTGCATTAATTATTGTTGAAATTGGTTAAATATTAAACCATAGAAAAATGACTTCCTGAAAGTTTCCAAGTCTTGTGACTCTAATAGAAACAAACGGTAAGTTCTCTGTAGGCTTGTTCTCTTTTTTTTTTTTTTTTCTTTAAAAAGTTTGGGCCAAATATTCGGGCTTGATCCGATAGTCAAATTATGAAAATAAATAGACTAAATTATTCTACTCGTCGAGTAGATCGTTGTAGTATTTGGAACAAAAAATATAATTTCGAATGAATGAGAAATTGCGATCCAAAATTGGAAAGAAAAATAGAAGAAACCGACTGAGTATTTATCTAATCCGTCGCTCGCCTAACGCTCTAGCTGTGAGACAATTGCTTGAGCAATATAGTTTCTGACGCTCGAGCGACGCAAGGGCGACTGGCGAGCGACAGCAAAAGCTGCGACCCTTGGCATATGTTGCTAAGTTTTGAGGCATGTCTATTCACTGACAACCTCTTCTCCTCTATAAATAAGACTCTTGGGACGTCTATTACTTCACCCCCAATTATATGCAATTATAACATAATATTAAATTCATCTTTTCTTAACCAAAACTCTGCATAAAAAAGTTTGTTTTCCATTTCATTCTAGAATGAGTACAAAAACCAATTTTCGGTCTGTTGTTCTTGTGTTTTGGAGTGTTACAAATATAAGAAGATAGTTGTTGTATCTCAAGAGTTGATTGACATCATCCATAGGCACCATTGCAGTGCAAAATCGACTTAACGACAAAGAGTTCAACTCTTGCCTTGACTTTGCATCCATTTCACTTGCCGTTACTTTGGAATTCTTTTTTCTTTGGTGTTTATTACTCATTTCCTTACCGTTACCCTATTCAATTTTTGGTAAGCTTGGTAAATTTGATTTTTGGTTTAAAGTTATCACTCAAATCTATTATTTTGTCAACAATGTTAAGTCGATTTTCTGAGTGATAAAATTTTTTTCTTTAATTGTATTCGGTGAAACTTGTTTCGCTTCTGTTTAACTTCCTCTACTTCTTCTCGGATTTTATTTTTGGTTTATCTTTTGTTTTATGTAAATAGAGATTACTACAGTTAAAAATATTGATACATTTTCGAATGATACTTTGAATATGGGAAGTTCGGAAGGAGTTTTACCTAAGTTGGTTCCTACCTTTGTGATTCATCTGGTTGTGGTTGTCCCTCCACCGTTCATACAAATTCTGTTCCATATGGAGAGAAACAGAGAAGTTCCGTGGGGTTGAGTTCAAAAGATGACAACATAAAATGTTGTTCTATCTCACAACCCTACACTTGCCAAAAAGTTTGAAGGATGATGCTCCCAAGTGCAAGAAAGGAAAAATAATAGGACATCATTGATAGCATTAAATACTTGGAAACATTCACACCTTTTATGTAAAAACTATTACCAAGTGGTTTATAAATCACATTATACAGTATGAATAGTTCCATGAAATCTGCGAATGAACTATGAGAATCCTTGGAGAAGAAATATAAAACTGAAGACACTAAAACTAAAAGTTCATTGTGAGAAAATGTTTAGACTACAAAATGATATATTCAAAGACCATCAGTCAAGTACAAGAATTGAAGATTATTCTCCATGTCATTTTTTTGAGAATATGTTTCTAAGTGAATCATTTCAAGTTGCTGCAATTATCGAGAAACTTTTACTCATGTGTAAGGACTTCAAGAACTATCTCAAGCATAAGCACAATGAAATAAATATTGAAGAACTCATTGCCCGATTAAGAATTGAAGAAAATAATCGAAATTCAGACAAACATGTTGGGAGTCATATATCACAAGTTATGGCTCTTTAAGTGAATCATTTCAAGTGCTGCTATTATCGAGAAACTTCTACTCATGTGGAAGGACTTCAGGAACCATCTCAGGCATAAGCGCAATGAAATGAATATTGAAGAACTCATTATTCGATTGAGAATTGAAGAAGATAATCGAAATTCGAACAAGCGTGTTTGGAGTCATATACCACACGTTAAGGCTAATATGATGGAATCAAATTAAAAGAGCGAGAAAAGAAAGCATTTCGTCGAACCTTCCAAGAAGAATGCAAAGAAGTTTAAGGGCAATTACTATGATTGTAGAAAGGCTAGACATCACTCGGTTGATTGTCATAAACCTAAGAAGCAAGCCCAAGCGAATGTCAACGAATCTGATGCAATATCTAATGGTATATCATATAAATTTGTCGTCCATTATTTCATAATACAACAATAGTGGCAATCCAATGGAATTGTGGATAGATATGGGTGTTACTTGTCATATTTGTGCTGACAAATGCAAGTTCTCATCCTACACTCCAATCGATGGTGAGAAGCTATTCATGGAAAACTCTTCAAATTCAAAAGTGGAATGACAAGACAAGGTAAATTTGAAGATGACATCGCCTTAATAACGTTTTGTGTGTCGGATATTCACAAAACCTTAGTGTCGGGATCTTTGTTAAGTAAAAATGGTTTTAAATTAGTTTTTGTATCAAATAAATTTATACTTACCAAGAATATTATGTATGTAGGCAAAGCCTATGTAAAAGATGGATCATTCAAGATGAATGTCCTTACCATTATACTGAACAACTCAAGGAATAAAACATCTTCTTTAGCTTATATTTTTGAGTCATCTAATTTATGACATAATAGATTAGGACATGTGAACTTTAATTCTATACACAAATGAATGAATTTAAGTTTACTATCAAGTATGCATTTTAATACCAATGGAAAATGAAAAATTTGTGTAAAGGCTAAGTTAGCCAAGTCGTCGTTTCATTTGGTTGAACAAAATACAATACCTTTGGAACTTATTCTGATTTAAAGTACGTCCAAACAAAATGTGGTAAAAAGTATTTCATCACGTTTATAGATAATTGTACGAGATATTGTTATGTATACTTGTTGAAAAGCAAAGAAGAATATTTGAAAATGTTTAAATACTATAAAACTGAAGTTGAAAATCAACTTGGAAAAAGAATAAAGACGATTCGTAGTGATCGAGGTGGAGAGTATCTCACAATATTTAAAGAATTTTGTTCTGAATATGAAATTATTCATCAAATTACAGGACCATACTCACCTCAATCCAACGATGTTACTGAACGCAAAAATCGAATAATTAAGAAAATGATGAATGTAATGTTGATTAAGTCATGCTTACCTCAAACTTGCGCGGGGGAGGGGGAAAGTTATACTTTCAGTAAATCATATCCTTAATAAAATACCTCACAAGAATACGGTTCAATCACCTTATAAGTTATGGAAAAGTCAGAAACCGTCCTACAAATATCTTAAAGTGTGGAAGTGTTTAGTAAAGATACATATACCTAAACGTAAACAAGTAAAGATTATAATTAAGATAATATATTGTATCTTTATCGGATATGCAAACAATAGCAGTACATATCGATTTTTGGTTCATAAATCTGAAATACTTGAAGTACATGTAGGTACCATCATTGAATCAATAAATGTTTCTTTCTTTGAAGGTATATTTCTTTGTAAAGAGAAAGAAGTAAGTTCACACAAACGAACTTACGATACTGCAAATGAAAACTGTCAAGAAAATAGTAATTATTAAGTAGATGAAGAACTAAGGCGCAATAAAAGACAAAAGATTCATAAGACCTTTGGTCTATATTTTCTAACAAACTTACTAGAAAATAATCCCAAGGACGTTCAACGAAGTAATGTCCACTTCCGAAGATCCTTTTTGAAAAAAAGTGGTTAATAATGAAATTGAATTCATCTTGAATAATCATACTTGGGAATTTGTTGAACTTCCTTCGAGAAACAAAGCTTTAAATTGCAATTGGGTTTTCAAAAAGAATTTGAAGTCGATGGATCAATAGACAAATATAAGGCTAGACTAATTGTCAAAGGGTATAACTAAAAAGAATGGTTAAATATCTTCGATACCTATTCAACTGTTACAAGAATCACGTTTATACGTGCATTAATTGCGATCCCTGCATTGCAAAATCTTGAAAATATTAAATGGATGTTAAGATTGAATTTCTAAATGGGAAATTATAAGAAGAAATATATATGGAACAATTTGAAGGGTTTGTCGCTCAGGAAATGAAAAAAAGATGTGTAAGCTTGTAAAATCATCTAATAGATTAAAATAAGCACTGAAGCAACAACATGAAAAAGTTGACAAAACTATGTTATCAAATAACTTCAAGATTAATGAATGTGACAAATGTGTCTACATCAAAGCCACACTTAACGAATATGTATCATATGTTTTTATGTTGATAAAATGCTAATCATGGAAAATATTTCAAACATTATTATCTCAACAAAGAAAATGTTGATAAAACATATTGGCATGAAAGATATGGGAGTAACTGACGTAATATTAGAGATTAAAATCTCTAAAATATTTAACGGTTTGTAATTGTTTCAATCACATTATATTGAGACTATAATTAATAAGTTTAAGATGTATGACAATAAATCAGTTAAAATACTAGTAGATTTAAGTTTACACTTGCCCAAAAATACTATAACCCCGTATCTCAATTAGAATATTCACATGTTATCGACAACTTGATGTATATTACTAACTATGCGCATCCTGATATAGCATATGTAGTCAAAAAATTGAGTAGATTTACAAGTAATTCAAATAATAGCCATTGGAAGGCATTAACCCGAGTGCTTAAGTACTTAAGACACATGGTTAGTTATGGATTACACTACTCAAGATATCGATAATGTTATAAGGATATACTGATACAAATTGGATATCAAAATAAAGGATTCAAAGTTTTCATGTAGTTATGTATTTACCATTAGAGGTGGAGCTATATTCTAAAAATAATCTAAGTGAACTTGTATAGTTCGATTCACGATAGAATCTGAGTTTATTGCCTTAGATAAAATCGAAAAAGAAGTGGAATGGCTTCATAATTTTTCTCGAAAATATTCCATGTTGGAAAAAATCAGTACCTAAGATTAATATAGATTGTTAAAATCAATCGGTAATTGTAAGGGTACAAAATAGTGTGTATAATGGTAAATTTTGACATATAAATCGAAGACATAATATCATTAACCCTCTCGATTAACTATATTAAATCAAAGGAAAACATAGATGCTCCTTTGACGAAAGGACTAATTAGAGATCAATTATACCATCTTTCGAGGGGATTAAGCCTAAAACCCATCGAATGGAATCACTATAATGGAAATCCAACCTTGTAGATCGGAGATTCCAAGATCTTGGTTCAATTGGACAATTAAGTCATGAAATATTTAGGTTAAGGCACTTACTTCCATTCCTACAAACCTAAAATGCTAGAGTAAAAGATGTTCAAGGATAAGTGTATACTTTTAATGATTCTTATATTTCAGAAGTAGACAAGAGATGTATGATACAATACTATAGATCGCTTATGTAAATGTGAAGTGAGGCGTCTTCTATAAGAATTTGAGGCTTGGCTTAAATTCTCTTAAATCACTTATGAAACCAAGAGTTGTTCAGAGTCAAAATGAACAAAATCATGAGAACCGAAGTGGGTACATGAGTTATGTTGTTGGTACAGTTTTTTTATTATTTACACGAATGACTGAATGGTTTAAGATATAGCATTCACCAATTAACTTAATAAATCCGATTGTATTCTACTAAGAAATGTTTAACGTCACAAACCACCTATTTTGATGCTATAACTTGTCATATGTACTCCTTTGTTAGAGTATGTATATTATTTATATAATGCATTGGATATTGTGGAATTATCATTTAAATGGGGGGATTCTTGGAATTGGTTAAATATTAAACCATTGAAAAGTAACTTTCGTGTTAACTTTAGCTAAATATTCGTACTTGATTCGATAGTCAAATTATGAAAATAAATAGACTAACTTGTTCTACTCGTCGAGTAAATCGCTGTGGTATATTTGAAATAACAAATTTAACTCCGGATGAATAAGAAATTACGGTCCAAAATTGAAAGGAAAAAGAGAGGAAATTGGTTGAGTATTTGTCTAACTCCGCCGCTCGCTTTGCCCTCAAGCGGTAAGCCTGGTACTCGAGCGATGGCGAGTAATAGAGTCTCTTTTTCTGACGTTCGAGCGACAACAAAAGTTGTGACTCTTGGCAAAGGTTGTTGAGTTTTGAAGCGTGTCTCTTCACTCACAACCTCTCATTCTTTATAAATAAGACACTTGGGACGTCCATTACTTCACCCCAATGATATGCAATCATACCATGACATTAAATTCATCTTTTCCTAACTAAAACTCCGCATAAAAAACTATTTTCCATTTCATTCTAGAAAGAGTACAAAAACCAATCTTCAGTTCGTTGTTCTTGTGTTTTAGAGTGCTACAAATACAAGAAGATAGTCGTTGTATCTTGGGAGTTGATTGCAATAATCCGTAGGTACCATTGGGGTGCAAAATTGATTTAAGGACAAAAAGTTCAACTTTTATCTCGACTTTGTATCCATTTTACTTGGCGTTACTTTGTCATTCTTTTTTCTTTGGTGTTTATTATTCATTTCCTTGCCGTTACTCTGTGTCAATTTTTGGTAAAGCTCGTAAGTTTGATTTTTGGTTTAAAGTAATTACTGAAATACATTATCTTATCAATAATTATTATAAGACCAAATTATAACTTCAAATAATGAAGCAAGAAACCTGTACAGGTTGTATCTTTCATTTTTATTATAAAATCAAATTATAAATAATTTACACAAACTTAGGCAATTTAACAATTTGAAGCACACTAATTGAAGGAGGTCTTTTCAAGCACAAATGGCATTTATTTTTTCAAGACACCCTCCCATGTACATTTTTGTACATTTTTGTTGACATCCCTCTATGTGACACAATCTCAACAGTTATGTGAATTGTTGTTGGGGGTAATAAAAGAAGATGACATTGCCTTTGTTTAAGTCATATTTTGTAAAAATAAAATAAAAAAATCATTCATCCTCTGTTTGAACCACATTCTCTAAAATATTGTTTCCTCAAACTCGTTTTCAATCATACATTCTCTCAAAAAAATAATTTTAATATAAATCAAAAACTTTTTTTTTCAACTATATATTCTCTTAAAAGTTACTATATATTATTTAAAAATGTGGACTCAAATATATCCTAATAACATATTTGATTTGTTCGTGTCACATGGTCAACATCATAGTCAAAGGAATACGAGTAACTAAAAATACATTGATTTTCTGTCAAGGACGTTAATAATATCTCCTCAATCCTAGGGTCCCACCTCACGTCGAGTTGGCACTCTTATGTCAACATTTTCGGAAATAAAATAGGATGAATTGTAGCCTTAGTCCTAAGTTTATGCTATTGTTTCTGAAGTATAAATTTCTCCTTCAAATAACCTGAATATACAAATACTAACATAATTACCTTAACATAATTTGCACAGCATGACAATATGATCAACATAATCAGAAAATTAATTCGAGCCCACCGACTTTATGATATTTCCTTAAAATGAATTTGCTGCCTTCAAATGTGTTAAAAGTGTTTAACAATCGTTTCTTAGGATAGAACGAATGTTATCTCCTACGGAAGAGCCACAGCAATCTATAGGAGTTCCAACGAATTCAATGCAATGTTTTCACTTCGAAAACAATATCAGAACTATATATATATATATATATATTCAAAGAAGAGAAAGTTTGCAATGAAAATGGTGTAATTATTCTGGTAGCGGGACATACAATTTATAGACTCGTTCGTGGCCATCAAACATCCTTCAAACCTTTTTAGAACATGTCATGGTTCAGATAACTTCTAAGCACGAACAGAAAACACTGTTCAATATGAAACATTACGTCCGACGATTGTTACGTCGGCTAACAGATTGTTGAGACAAAAAATTACCTGAAAATAAGACAATCAAAATTAATTTCATTAAGTACACAAGAATTTGATTAATTACAATTTGACCCAAAAAATTTAAATAAATTTTGTCCAAAAAGTTATATAGTACAAGGATCCACCCGCACCTGAACACAAATGGAACTGGACTCAGACACATGTCGTACCGATCAGATGGCAGTGGCTCGCGCTGGTGGGCTTAGGATCGAACTCAATAAGATATAAGTCTTCACTTTCTAAAGACTATTGGTACCTCTTGAGATCCAAAATCCAATTCTCAAACTTCTACTATATAGGTCGCACCAAAATTTTTTAACTTTCCTATGTGGAATAAATGTTTGGCAATTTTCAATAAATCAAATTCTTCACTAATTTATAATTTCAAGTGGGTTATTTTGACATCAAATATTTCATTAAATTCTAAATGATTTTCAATAAATAAATATATCATGTTAATTATCTCTCGGAGTAAAATCTGAATATACGTGGTCCCGTTAAAATCGAAGTACGGATCCCACTCAAATTGGACTTCAAAGTTGACCCAATTCACAAGTTAATAAATCATTTCCAACATATGCACCTTGTAGCAGTGATATTGCAATTTTTTATTTTTTGATAGTTGTTTTTAATATATTTATTTTTGTATTCAATAACAAATTGAATAATTAATCATTCGATTATTATAAAGATTGTACTAAACTAGTAATGATAACTGCATTCGCCCCCACTCTTGTTCAGTCTAATAAGAATTGAACTCGATCGGTCATTTCAATGGAGAATAATGAGAACTGAGTCCAACTCATCAACTTTTATTTTTTCAATGGATTTTTAAAATATAGCTTTTATTTTTCAAAATTTCCTCTGAATTAAAACTGTCGGCCACTTTTCCCTTCCCTCTGTATTTTGCCTTAATTAAACACTTTGAATTGCCAGCCCACGCCACCATCACCATCATTGCACAAATCCCTACACCATAAGGAACTGTAGTCACGACCACACTCAATCACCACACCAACTTCTGTGTTTATGTAACGTCTTTTATAACACTCAATACACTGACACATTACTAGGAATTTAGCAATGTATTATGTATTGAAGTTAACTCTCATAGGTATGCGAGCCACATTTTCTATATATATATATATACTTTTTAACCACACGTTCTTCAAAAATATCATTATTACCGTATTTAGTATACAGTGCAATATCACTCACTAACGTCTTTTATCTTACGTGCATATTAACATAACTTTCATGCATATTTTATAACATGGTTAGATCGTACAAGTTTTTCTAACAAGCAAGGTAAAATCCATTAAAAATAACACAAGAAAAAATACCGAAAAAGCGCATCTTCACTTCAACATCTCAGTTTTCCTTAACCAACTCACAAATTTTAATAATTTCTTTAATTTTGTAGAACACAATCCAGTGTTGATATAATGTATCAGATGACAATAGAAAATACTCTCGTAATACATTAAACACTACATCCCATTTAGGGTATAAGTAGTCCTTTGTTGCTAAAATTCTGAATTTTTAGTAAATTTCGATAAAAAATTGATGAATTTGATTTAAATTTTTTATCAACTTTTAAAGCTATACCAATCAGAAAATAGTATAATTAATATTGTACTTAACACTACATATTATTTTTTCTTTTTTAAATGGTCCTTTGTAACATATATTTTCACCATTTGCATGATCAGTCAGTCGGCAGTTCAATTATTCTTCACTTGTCTAATTCTATGAATTCCGAGTTCTGACCGCTCCACACTGAGAAAACAAAACAAAAAACAGTACCCATTACCTCAATTATTATTTCACTTTTTATTTGCAAAATCAGTCATGGAAGAAAGGCCAGAGACTGAACTAATATCAATACCTGCCACCCCACATGCGTCGACGCCGGAGATACTGACGCCGTCCGGTCAACGGTCGCCGAGGAAGGAATCCAGCACGGCCAAGTCATGGACTCCGACTTCGTTCATTTCGCCGAGGTTTTTGAGCCCCATCGGGACACCCATGAAGAGGGTTTTGACAAATATGAAGGGGTATTTGGAGGAAGTGGGGCATTTGACGAAGCTGAATCCTCAAGATGCTTGGCTTCCCATTACAGAATCACGCAATGGGAATGCACATTATGCAGCTTTTCATAATCTGAACGCTGGTGTGGGATTCCAGGCCTTGGTCTTGCCTGTTGCCTTCTCTTTTCTTGGATGGTATGTTACTCAAAACTTGAATTAAATTAGATTAGCTTCTAAAATTGTTTTTATTTAGGTGTTTTAGTGCTGGTGAGTGAGGGATTTCAGTTCATAAGCAGAAGCTTTTTTGTTCAAGATTGCTGGCATTTATGGGTGTATTTTCTTATTTCCTAGCATTTAATTAATGTTCACTCTAGTCTCATTAGGACTCTTTCTTGATACCAGTTGTTTCCTTTAATTTCTTTTGAAAATTTTATTCATTTACATTTTTGAATGAAAAAAAGAGTTTCAAATTAATTTCGTTTTTTAAAAAAGGTGCAAAATGGCACCATGTGATGTGAAGCTGAATTGGAATGAAAGTCTAATCTGAACACACTAGTCCTCACAAAATTTAAATAAAGAAGTTCATCTCCAGTTTAAGAGTTTTAGTCCAGACAGGTACTGGAACCCATAAATGAAAATTGTGTACATTTCAAGCATTTGATAAGAAAATGAATCCAACTTAACATCTTCAGCCTTTAGACATTTAGCTGTCTTAGCGTGTATGACTTATGTTGGAGTATTGTGTGTCGAGAATCGGGTCAAATAATAAATATAAGAATAATATGAACAATATGAAAATAATGAATCACAAAGAAAATAAGATTTACGTGGAAACACAAATCCTGGAAAACCACGGACAGAGACACATAATTCACTATAATTAATAGTAAGGAGTTACAAATGATCTTTTGGACCAATAACTAATTGGACAATTGATCAATTTTAATATATACATTATACCACGTATTTATAATCAAAGAATCCTTAACATATTAGGAGAATTAATATATCAAGAGTATAAAGTGAAATCCCCATAAAATGGCTAAAACCAATAATGGAGAATTTGGGATAAACTAGGAACCGAATTCACATTGGACTCTTTCAAGACATCTTCAAGTTTACTACCAACTTTCAATAGTCCTCTAACGGTATTTCCAATCAAATACTCAACAAGAATTCGGGTCACAACTCAATTCTAACAAACTCCACCTTGACATGAATTCTATTGCAAGTAATAAAACTTAAACTCTTCAACTCCAACAAAATTCTTCAAATAAAACACTCCACCAAATTACTCCACCTCTTCAACCATGCCCCTCCGAAGCATACTCAGTAACTGAGAACTGAATCCAAGTACTGCTTACCAGTAGAATTACCTTGGGTACAAACTTGCTCGAATCGCCATGAACAACAAAATCATCGAGTTCGCAACTAACTCCATCCAAGTTAACAAATTTGCTCGTATTATCTCTACGAGCAACAAAATCACAAACTCCTTACGTTGCTTTCCCTCCAGCGTCCAAACAAAAAGCTCTCATAATAAAATTTGGTGTTGCGATCCAAAAGCGGAATCTCAAATTTACTTGTCATCCTGAAACAATTAACCTTGTTCAAACCTCGCTTAATAACTAATCTGCCTTCCCAAGAACTACCAAAACCTTGGCTCTGATACCACTTATTGTAAAACAAACCATTTGCAACAATCCCATGATAGAACTTATACCTCTTTTATGAATGTTAAAGCCAAGAAAATATGACAAGATTTATATGGAAACCCAAATCCGGGAAAATCATGGACAAAGACAGATAATTCACTATGATCAATAATAAGAAGTTAGAAATGATCTCTTTAGACCAATAACTAGTTGGAAAAATGGTCAATTTCAATATGTGATATACATCACATATTTATAATCAAAGAATCCTTAATATAATAGGAGAATTAATACATGAAAATTTTAATATATGATGAAGTCCCAATACAATAGTTAAAACCAATGATAGAGAATTTGAGATGAAATAAGAGTCAAATTCACCTTGGACTCTTTTAAGACATTTTCAAGTCTACTAGCAACTCCCAATACTCATCTAACAGTATTTCCAATCAAATACTCAACAAGAATGCGGATCACAACCTAATTCTAACACTATGTTCAAAGAGAACAATTTCTTGTAATTTACAAATAGAAAGGGTCATCCCTCCCAATTTTGATGGGTCGGCAGCTGATATTCTTTTTTCTCTTTTACTGATCCTTTTCTAATGTCATCATACATTTTAATTGAATCGAAGTAAGAAAGATCCTCCTTTCACCTTTTGCTTTTTCAAAGTAATCCACTTATGATGGACCCTAATTCCATGATTATTTTCTGTCTTTAATAATCAAGACAGTTGGCTCTGTACTTGACTCAAACCTGTCCTGCATTTCATTTTCATAATATTCATATTCTCTTTCCACTGATTATTAAATACATCCATTCCTCTTTCTCTTCTACTAGTTCTGGATAGTAGTCATTGAATACTTTCAGTTTTCAGTTCCTTTTTAAAACCATTTTATATAAAAACTTTTAGTATGATAGATGGAATTATATGTTATCTTCTAAACTCTTCGTTGCGTGCATACTGAAAGAAGTAGGGACGGACTTGAACTCAAGACCTTTGCCTACTATGATATCACGTTGAACCAACTCGTCCAGAAGTTTAAGCAAATAGAGAGGAGATGAATTTATTTATTTATTTTATACTTCATCTTCAACAAAGTTCTTAAATTGCTCAAAATTTCCATAAAAAATTATTTGTTTAAAAGGAGTACATGCTTTAGTAACCTAAGCTTTCACACACCATATAGCTGAGGGGTCAACCTACAGCTGTGGGATTCAACTAGTATTTACATCGATAACATATTGGCAATTGGTAATCTTATTTTTCTGGGACATATTAGTTGATGAGAGATCATTATCAACTTCTTTGCATTCAAGAATAATCTTCATTTATAAACAGAAATCTATGCATTTATAACTACGATAAAAAAGAAAAATTTAAATCTTACTCAGAACATGACTAACTTATGATACAACTATCTATGTTGAAACAGATAATTTTTTCAATATAACACGTAAAATAAGTATCCTCTCTTATTTTCTGTGAATCCAAAAAATTTAAGCAATAAAATTTGCTCTTCATAACAAATTGATTAGCATGATTTTTCAGTTGTTATTTTGTGATGCAGGAGTTGGGGAATAATTTCTTTAATTATAGCCTATATCTGGCAACTATATACTCTATGGATTTTAGTTCAGCTACATGAAGCAGTTCCTGGGAAGAGATACAATAGATATGTTGAACTAGCAGAAGCAGCCTTTGGTGAGTTCCAATTACAGATGACCATTGCCAAAAACATAATGCGCATCCATCTTTTATTTGAGCCTTCTTATGAACCTCGTATGAAATTGTAGATTTTCACATTTTGTGGATTTTTGTGACGAGAAATCTGAACTGAAATATTGCTCAAAAATAAAAATCTAAGGTTCATGGATATGGATAAGTGGAAGTGAAGATTGACATACAAGACATTAGTGTTAGATGATAATTTTATCGTCTCTTGTAACTTCATCGAATAATCGGGTATTTTTAATTGAAAGAGTCTTTAATTCTGCTTACGAAAATAGGATATTTTTTCCCTATTGTGCACTTGAGGAATTCAAAATTCATTGGAAAATGGTGCACTACCGCCAAAACTACAAGCTCAGAACATTTTTCTTACTGCTATACAACATAATATTATATAGATTTCAGAATATGCAAAGAATATTTACTGTTACTTCTTGTTTTCAGGGGAGCGATTGGGGGTCTGGCTTGCTCTTTTCCCTACTGTTTACCTATCAGCGGGGACTGCTACGGCTTTGATTCTTGTGGGAGGGGAGACCATGAAACTATTCTTTCAGATAGTTTGCGGTCCACACTGTTCGTCTAATCCTCTGACGACTGTTGAGTGGTATTTGGTGTTTACATCCTTGTGCATCGTATTATCCCAGCTTCCGAACCTGAATTCAATTGCCGGACTCTCGCTGGTAGGAGCAGTGACTGCCATCACATACTCGACCATGGTGTGGTTGCTCTCTGTAAGCCAACCTAGACCACCCACAATTTCATACCAACCCCTTTCACTGCCTTCGGCAACAGCCTCTGTGTTTTCTGTCTTAAACGCACTCGGTATCATAGCATTTGCATTTAGAGGCCACAATTTAGTCCTCGAAATTCAGGTTCTCTCTCTCTTTCTCTCTCTCTCACACACATCCATAAACACTCTCATTTACTTTTACAACATGCTTGGTGAGGAGCACTGGACATAGTCTTGTCTGTATATCAAACATGCACTTATTATTTTTCTATGTTCTATACATCCATAGAAATCAGGATATACTTCACCAGGAACTGATGCAGTACTATCATGACTGAAAAATTCTTTGTGACATCTTTCAGGCAACAATGCCATCGACATTCAAGAATCCAGCTCATGTGCCGATGTGGAGGGGAGCAAAAGTTGCATATTTCTTCATTGCCATGTGCTTATTCCCTGTTGCTATTGGAGGGTTTTGGGCTTATGGAAACCTTGTAAGTTTTATCACTTATCTGTCAGCAAAAATATTATTAAAAGGAACATGATTCGAATTATAAGTATGAAGTAAAGCGATCACATTGACGATTATGACACTTACCCCTCATGTAAAAGTTTAGGAGAAACAAGGTTGAATATAAAAATGTCCCAGAAATTTTTTATCCAGGATGGAACTTTGTATTTTAGAATCGGCAAATGAAATGATACTTTTGTGCCAATTTTGGCTTCTTCCCCCTCTGAACAACCCTTGCTATGATAGTTAAGTTCCTATTAGTATCCATGATACAAGTTGAATCCTAAATGTTGAAAATTAGGGAAAAAATAAATCTCACTTTTATCCCCAACAAAATTAATAAAACGTATTCTCAAAGATCCCTTTAAACTCGATTTCTACGCATGCTGAACACATTAACCTTTTTCTATTTCCTGCAGATGCCTTCAGGAGGAATTCTTAATGCGTTATTTGGATTTCATAGTCACGATATCTCGAGGGGCCTTCTTGCAATGACATTTCTTCTTGTTGTGTTTAACTGCTTGAGCAGTTTCCAGATATACTCTATGCCGGTTTTCGACAGTTTTGAAGCCAGCTATACAAGCCGTACCAATCGTCCTTGCTCGATTTGGGTGCGCTCTGGTTTCAGAGTTTTCTACGGATTTGTCAATTTATTTATAGGGGTGGCACTCCCGTTCCTGTCAAGCCTTGCCGGTTTACTAGGAGGTCTCACCCTTCCAGTCACCTTTGCATACCCATGCTTCATGTGGGTTCTCATTAAAAAGCCAACAAAGTACAGCTTCAATTGGTACTTCAACTGGATTCTTGGTTGGTTGGGGATTGCATTTAGCTTGGCCTTCTCTATGGGGGGTATTTGGAGTATTGTTAACAGCGGACTTAAGCTGAAATTTTTCAAGCCAAACTGAGGAATGAAGTGATAAATTTCCTCGAAGGCTGTGTTGTTTGGTAAATGGGATTGGATAGTTGTGAAATATGAAAGAAGAAAATGAAGTTAATATCTTGTCTATTCTGATGTGTATATGGAATGCGTGGAAAAGGTTCTCTTTATAGTGTGTTTAAGCAGTTATCGTTTAAGCTGATTAAAGCTTCCAGATTTGGATAAAGAAAAAAATGCATTAAGTTTTGTTCTCAATTTATAATGCATAGTTGCAATTTGTGTTCATTTTTCCCCCATTTCTTTCTTTTAATCCAAGCTCTACTCAATCATTTTGCTTCATACTGTAATTTCTGTGAATAATTTTCCTCTTTCTAGTTTTATTCCAGAGTTGGTGTTTTTACATTCTATTTCTTTATTCTTTGGACGATATGCTCCTATGTTCCAATTCGATCATCTAGACAAGCGCTTCAACTATATCAACTTGTACTTGAACAGTTAGATTCTGTGCTATTTCAGCTGCCATTGAATAAAGAATTACATGAACGAGCAGGCACTCTCAATACCATTGTAAGAGCAGTTAGAATAATTTCCTACGACAAACATCCCCACAGCCTGCCAATAAGTATCACCCGTAACCACAGATAATGGGTAAATGTCACCCACGTTCACTCAACTTTACCCGTCACTTTGGAGCAATCACATCACTATACTTTTACGAGCAATTAGGTCAGTTTGCTAGTCTGGGAAAAACCATTTCTCCCAGCTCAATGACCGGGAGAAAAACAGGGGCGCTAGTTATTGGAGGGGGGGCGGCTGTGTCCAACTGGCGCCCCTGTTTTTTCTCCCGGTCATTGAGCCGGGAGAACAAGCACGGCCCTTGCTAGTCTTCTATTCAACCACTTAACAGAATTGGTGACGTGACAGTTAAAAATAACAAAATCTCCACAAGTTTCCTTATTCAGCAAAGTAAATTTCACCAGCAAGACAACTACCACACTTAACTTTAATTTCAAGGTTCTAAAAAAGCATATTTAAATTCTCAATATTGTTTCAAGACCATTTCATAAGTAAAATAATGTATATCAAACAATTAAAAAATCGTATATTACTTTATAATTTATACAAATAGACAATTTTCAAGTTTCGAAACAATTTCAAAATTCTAATTGATTTTTATTTTGTTAAACTCGTATAACTATTACACACATACTTTTTTTCTCATTATTTTTTGATATTAGAAGTGGACTTCCCAAAACGGGTATTATCAGGCCAGGTGAATTCAATAATAGACGCATGTTGGCTTTCCAAACTTCCTTATGCTTTAAGGGCATATCTGAAAGATATTTTTCTCAAATGTTTTGGCATATTTATATATTTATTATATCATTTATTATTGGCGGTCCAACAACAGTTGTGTTAAGCCCTTATTTCGTACATATTATTTTTAAAATATATTTGTTCTCTTTTATTTTCAACTACACATTATTCAATAAAATGATACTGAAGGAAAAACTAAAACTTTTCCTTATGTTTTTAATCACAGATTCTCCTTAAAAAATACTTTGGGATGGTGAAAACATCATTGGAAAAATTAAACTCGAGAGTGGGCGTTTCGGCCACGGCACCTCGGTGCCATATAGAAGAAATATGAGCAGCAGCACTGTGTCGGGGCACCGCAACGCCAGCCCCTGGTTGATGACACGCCTGGGTGCGGGAGAGCTAAGCTATCGACACAGGTGCTGCAGACGGAATTTTTGAGATTTTGCGAATTTTATGATTTTTTTCGTCAACTTGAACTCCAAAAAGAGGCTCTTATATATATTTCACATTGTTGTATCTTTACATTACAATCAACAATATCTTGAGAGTTAGAAAGTTTAGATTTCAATTATGAGTATCGAAAAGTAAACACAATTAATATTGATTATATTGAATTTCTCCTCTTCTACATGTGGTTTTTTCCCATCTTGGGTTTACACATAAATTTTGGTATTTTTATTTTGTTTTTATTTATTTCATTATTATCATTATCTTGTGATCAATTCACAACAATCAAGTATCAGAGCAAGGTTGATTTTCTACACAACATCGATGAAATATGATATTTCGTTATTGGATCAAAATACAAGATTTTCTTTATGACAAGTGAAGATGCGAGCGGTTCTCGTGTGGATGGATTTGGAAGAAGCTTTGTTTAGTTTTGATAAGATGTCTTCAACCAAGACGCACAATGAAAGCAAAATAGGGATCGAAAAACCCAATCTCAAATTCTTCAACATTTTTCATATCAAATTCTTCAAGATGTTATAAAGGATAAAATTGTTGCCACGTTGTGGTTGAAGTTTGAGTAACTTTGTATAACAAAGAGTTTGACCAACAAATTACAATTAAAACAGCTATTCTAACTGGAGTGTGTGACATCAAAGAAGGGAGGTCGATTTGTGAAATGTCCCTCATGATTTTGAAACATTAGGTTAGCCATGACTTAAGATTGTGAAATCTTTGCAAATGAGTACATTTGATACTAATTGAAAGCCTAAGAATAACTAACCGGGGGAAGGGGGGATAGAGGGTAAATTGGTTTCTAAAATTTTTTCTAAAATAAATTCAAGTCTTAAAATAATATACTTGCAAATATAACAATTCAAAAAATATGTACAAATACAAAGATTATTAAGCACGAATAATTTGAACAATATAAAGACGGTAAGTAAAAGGGAAGAGAATGCAAACGATGTAGTTATGGGGGTTTGATCCCAAACACGATCTACGTCCCCCGGTACCAAACTTTCCGTCACGAGTAAAGCATTTTTTACCATATTGATTGACTTATGGTGCAATTCAACCATTTACAAAGCTTTCGGTGACTTACAAACAAGGAGTACCAATTCTTTTACAACGTTGAGATTTCCTGGACCTCAACACGACCCACAATTCAAATAAAATTACAAATGAAATCTTCTCTTCTTAATGTGATAAATTCAAAGTTGAGTACAAAAGTAGAAGTAAGCTAACAATTTAATGTATAGTAATGAATAAAGCTCAAGAGTTAGATTTGAAAAACTTTGACGAATGAAATGATTTTCAAAATTAAGATCAATCAAATGTTTTTTCAAAATAAAAATGATTTGATAATAATAAATAAGATGAGAAATCAATGCAATTTTAGTTCAAAATTTCTTAATGAATGATATATTCAAAATTAAGTACAATATGAGAAGTAGGCAATCTCTTTAATATTTAGCAATGAATATAGCTCAAGAGTTAGATTTGAAAAACTTTGATGAATGAAATGATTTTCAAAATTAAGATCAATCAAATGTTTTTTCAAAATAAAAATGATTTGATAATAATAAATAAGATGAGAAATCAATGCAATTTTAGTTCAAAAGAATCTCAATTAAATGCTCTAATGTTATTGTAATAAATGACAAGTGAGTTGGTATTTATAGAAGTGAAAAACCCTACATTTTCTGTCAAACCGGATGATCAGTCCGGTCAATCATCAATTTCCAGATGATCAAGATAATTGTTTGTACAAGAAAAATCAGAAGTCAGAACGGTCAAATTTTAGACCGTTGGAGAAGTTCGGTTCACCGCTAGTTTTGGCGCCATGCCGGCTGGTCGACCGCCCCAACAATTTGGCAGTTCTCGTTTTGACGTCGTTTGTTCTGCTTTGAGGATTTTGAAAAATATGGTCTTTTGGAGAGCATTTTTCACTAGCTTTTCAAGATAAAAGAATATTTTACAAGTCCTAAAGTTATTTTTAAAAGTCATATTTCACTTGATCAAATCATTGTATTCGAATCGCTTTTTAATGCACCAAGTTGTTTTTAATGCATGGAACGCTTTTGAGTTATTGTCATTCATGTCATACATCAAGTTATTAGTACCTTCACATTCTTAGATAAGAAAACAAGTATTTGATCTTGCTCTGAAGTTTGACTTTAAATTTTTTGAATGTGGCTTTGATCTTGACTTTCTTCAAGAGTCTAATTTGATATGATAGTTTTTTATCTTTTGACGATCGTTGATCAATTTTTCTTTGTACTTGTTGAAAGACTATAATCACTTGAATTCAACTCATTAGTAAATAAGACCAACTTGTTTGTTATAATCAAAATTTCGAGATTTTAAATTCACCATCGGTCAATATATTTTACAATAGGAGAGAAAATTTCATTGTAATCAAAACCAAGTGTTTGGGTATTTTGCAACTAATTGACTTTAAACTTAAGAGGCTGTTTAGAAGTATTTCCCTCCTTAATGCTATAAACCTACTTACAGTCTACTAAAAACTTATTCTCAAGTTTAGAAACTAGCTTCCATATATTATTTTTCAATAGGGACTTCATTTCTTCTTCCATAGCTCTCAACCACTCATCTGACTGTTGACAACTTAGAGCCTCTTCATAAAATTTAGGCTCTTTAAAAACTAAATCTTGATATGACAAAACAACAAATGATTGATAGTCACTGATCCTAACAGGTTCCCTAATTTCCCTCCTAGTTCTATCCCTAACAAGTTGATAATCACTCAAAGGATCATCCAATTCACATACGGAGTCATGTCTACCGCCTTCAATAGGTTCCTGTGAACCTAAAGTATCATTACTCTCTTCACCAACTTCATTCTCAACTTTTTCCTCATCAACAAGTCCAAGAGAGTAATCTAGCTTCACCTGCATTCTAGTTTCTTCATCTTTTCCACTCTCAGGGACATCTCTAAAGATTTTCTTACTTAAAAAAGGCATATCAACTTCATTAAATGTCACATTCCTACTAGTTATCATCTTAAATCCTTTATTCTCTAGCCCAAAGTCTATATCCCATCACTTCTTCAGGATATCCCATGAAAACACATTTTTGAGACATATGCTCCAATTTGCCTAAACTTTGGTGAGAATAGACAGCACATCCAAAAGTTCTCAAGATAGTATAATTAGATAATTTTCCTGACCAAACTTCCATAGGTGTCTTCCCATCTAAAGCACTAGTATGAGTCCTATTCACAATATATATAGCTATCATGGCAACTTCACCCCCAAAGAACTTTAGGAACTTCTGAACTAATCATCATACATCTAACCTTGTCTCAAATAGTCGTTTTGTTGAGGGGTATATGGAACAGTTTTATACCTAAGAATCTCATCACCTTTACAAAGTTGATCAAATTCAGTATTACAAAATTTCATACCATTATTTGTTCACAAACTTTGATCTTTTTATCAACTTGATTTTCAATTAAAGTTTTTCAAGTTTTAAACTTTTCAAAAGTGTATGATTTTTGTTTCAAAAGATAAATCCAAACTTTTCTTGAAACAATCATCGATCACTGATAAAAAAATACTATTCCCACCTTGAGTGGTAGTAGATGATGGGTCCCAAAGGTCAGAATGAATATATTCAAGGATAGATGCAGTTTTATGCTTTCTAATGTCAAAATGAAGCTTATGTTGCTTACCTAAGATGCAGTGTTCACAGAAAGAAATCTTAGAGATTGTATCATCACCAAATGCCCCCTTCTTCTTCAAAATGTGCATTCCTTTTTCACTAAAATGTGCAAGTCTATTATGCGATTTTAGGGTAGCATCAATCTCAGCACTTAAGGACTCAGCAATGTGACCCTAAACTATATAGGCTTTAGTGACATATATACCATTTCTCTTGATACATTTGAAAATAACTAAGGAACCCTTAATTACCTTCAAAGAACCATTTCCAATCCTGCCTTGTAGGCTTATGTCAACTAGGTTACCCATAGAAGTTAAGTTTTTATTCAAGTCAAGGACATACCTTACTCTTTCTAGAGTAAAGGTATATCCATTTTCAAATTTCAAAGTCATACTATCAATTTCTTTAATCCTACAAGATACATTATTGCCCATAACCACCTCTCCACCATTAAGATCCTTATGGTTCTCTAACCAAGGTTATTTAGAGGTCATATGAAAAGTGCACCCTAAATCCATAATCCATTCACAATCCAAATTAATGTTATCTGCATAATTTGTAGGATTCGGATCAGAAATGGGTTCTGTCACCACATAGATCACTAGTTCTATCATCTAAGGGTTCAACTACATTCCCCTTATCAACATTCATCTCTCTCTATTTATTCTTTTTTCTTATAACAGTCTTTTATAAAGTTTTCAAATATTTTCACTCCTAGACTTTGATCTAAACCTCAATTTCTCCTTTTTTTTTTCTTAGAATTATTATTCCCTTGATGACTCTAATTATTTCTTTGCCTAGAAATAGACCTCCATCTAACAAATAAACTCTCAAATTCCTTCCCAGTCTTGTCATCCTTAAGTTCTAATTCCTTACTTCTTAAAGAATTTATCACTATTTCAGAAGTTAGAGTATCTCTGCCATACTTAACATGTTAGAGTATCTCTGCCATACTTAATATAATATTTAACATCCCTATATGCCTCAAGTATAGCATTCAGAAGGATAACAGCCTTATATTCTTCAAAAACTTTATCTTCAACATTAGTAATATCTTGAACTAAGTTATTAAAAGTATCAATATTATCATCTAAGTCCTTAGACAGTTCAATCTTAAAGTTAAAAAACCTCTCTAAAAGGAAAAGTTTATTAGACAAACTTTTAGCCAAGTATTGTTCTTCGAATTTGTCCCACAAAGTTTTAGCATTATTAAGTTTTCCTATTTTTCTTAACACTTAATCAGACAAATGAAGAATAATAGAGGTATATGCAAGTTCATCATATTCAATTCTTTGATTAGCAGCCATAGTAGCAGAAAAATCACCGATTATAGCGTTTGAAACTTTTTGTTGAATCAGGACCCCTTTCATTTTTTGCTGCCAAATGGAGAAATCCCCCTTTCCATTAAAAACTCCAAGTTCAAATATAGTAGTTGTTAATTGAAGTTTTTAATCAACACAAGAAAAAGATTTGGGGTCAAAGTTTAACAGATAAGGGGAAAACAGATATTCTAGAACAATAAAATATCACACAAATACAACCACAATGATGGTCCAATTGCAATAATGATATTAAAACATACTAATAAGGGGAGTTCCTCCAATTTCTGCGTGTTAGAATTCACTAAGATTCCATAATGGTCACGACCCCAGCTCAATGCACAATTCGTAAACACTAGAAATAAGAAGCAAGGAAGAAGAGGAAACAGGGGGTAATAACAATATTCAAAATCAAAAACATGAAAGCAAGGGTTAGGAAATTTTTATCCAACAGCTTTGAAGAACCACCACTAAATACCCAGGGGTTCGATAGAATGACCAACACGAAGCCAAATATTTGAATCTGTTCACCAAGAACCAGCAAGTAATCTTCAGAGGACCACTATCCCTTCAAGAAATAACCACCATAAACTAAGATCCGTAAAAAATAGGATCAAGGGTTTCACCAAAAAATCAAATCTGAAAAGGTCTAGTTGTTAAATTGATTTCCGTACCCAGAACTAACGATCGAAGGACCAAAGAGCCACCCAAAAGGCTCTGATACCACTGATATAGCCAAAACACAACGACAACAGTAAACTTAACAGATAGAAAAACAAACAGAGTTCACCAACACCAAGGGATCGATTATCACTTAGGGCCTAGAAACGAACATTGTACCCTTCTGTACAAAGGAAACAGCCTAAAGAACCCAAACCTTAAAAGAAGAACAGACGCAGCTACTCAATGGAAACCCAAGATCAAACAACTGATCTCAACACAAAATCCTTAATCGAAGAATCACTAGGACTCAAAATCACACAAATTTTACAACGAAAACCAAAAGTTTTGATCTAAACGAAGAAATCGAACGAAGAAATGGAAGAGACGACATAGAGAAGACCCAAAAGCTTCTCGCACACAAAAAGCGGAACGAAAAGTGATTAGGGCAATTGTTTAGGCCTTATAAATACACACTCACATCACCATTGATTTAGTTATCGATCGAGGGCCCAGAGAAGCACACATGTCCTTCATTTTGGGTAGGGTAAATGGGCCAGTTTCATTTGAGCTATAAGGCAATGGCCAGGTAATTCCTGCAATGGGCGGGCTAAGCCCAGTTTTCATCACAGCCCACAGAACTGAAATGCAATTATCATAAATGGCATCACAACCCATCAAATACCAAACCAATGCCTCCCCTTCAAAGCAAATTGTAGGGGCTTCAATCATCTCCCAACTTAAAAATTGATTCGTGTTGAAGTATCTCTCCATTCGAAAAATTTAGTAGTCAGGATTTCTCCATTGAATATAGGCATTTCGAGCCGTCGACTTCAATTCTCGCCTCTTCGTGGATCCTCACGACATATCCTTGCCTTTGTACTCATACCTGCTTCATGAGATTTGAGTAAAATTTCAAAATTAATGGTGGGTTTCGAAGAAGTGACTGTGGCCACTTTTTCCTTCTTGCCCCGTTCATGACCTTCACATTTTTACAACATAAATTTAAATTTCTCCAATTGCAGACATATCCTTCTGAATTTCTGACTTCATAACCGTAGCCTCTCTGATTGTATTCCATATATTCACGTTTCCGACAGTCACACACGATCTGTCAGTATCATCTTCCCAGTGTGGATGCTCTGATACCAATTTGATAGGTACGTAACTATTGTTGCAATTTTCTGAGGCTGGTTCAACTGATGAATCAGATTACTGCTGAAGCTAATAATACAAGGCTCCTTTTGCAGTTGCTGGTAGCCATTTTCCTCGTAATTAAGGACAAGTTCCTGTAATTGCTGCTTGATGTCTAGACTTTTGAAGGTGGTTGTCGTTGCTGGGAGAACCTGCTCAACCAACAGAAGACACGTTATTCACTAGCTTGCAAGATGGAAACTGTAATAGGACTGCAATGTGAAATCTTCAATATTGTACTTGGTCTTTAACGTGATATCATCAACATTAAAAACAATATGTAAACGTAAAAAAGTTCTTCTACAAGGAAGAGAATATACAAAATGCGCTTGTTAATTTCAAACTTCTTCGCAATAATTTACATGCCATAACAATTTTTTTTCTCTCTAGGGAATAAAATTACAAATTACTTATTAATCTAGGAAATAAGAAAACTCTACTTCGACAAAAAATTAAAAAAGCCTGTATTACCCATTGGCAGCCGTTAAGTTCATTAAGGAAAGTAAAGTGCTATAATTCAAAGATACACAAGATCAAAGAACTAGGTGATTTCTCGAAAGTTGTAAATTGGAAACATACAACTACAGTATCAAGGCCAACACAAAATAGTCCTGATCATAATATCATATCTCAGCCTCCATTTGTCAATGGTATAACATAAATAAACATCAGAAATTTTAAATAACAAAAGAACAATACAAGATAGGTTAATTTTTTTCCCTTCTTTTACATTATAGTGAACTTTTCAATACTACAACAAGCAACTAATTATCTAATTGTGAACTACACAATTAGATAATGCAATGGGAATATAAAATTAATCAAAAAATGAGTGAACTAAACTATTAGCTTTGAATTAAAATAAATATACAATAGGGTTAAAGTTCATTTCACCCAATACAAAAATAGATATAGCCTATCATGATTTTATATAAATTAAAAGAAGAATAATGGAAATTCATTACCCGGAATGCAAAATATATTGATCTTCAATTCCAATGTTGAAATCTTCAATTTCTTGATTAATTGGCTTTTAATTCTTGTTAGGTTTTGATCTTCTCTCCCAAAATATATAAATTGGCCTCTTGTTCTCAATGAATTTGATGATGCTAATGTGTATTGAGAGGCTAGAGTAATATTCCTAATATTTTGTCAAAGTTTTCTTTATAGAAGTCTAAAAATTAGTCAAAAACACATCTAAATCTCAATTAAAGAAGAATTCTAATCAAAATAAAAAATTGCATACTGATCCTTGAAAATAATTGCGCGCGCACCGGCTAATGCATTGGCTCTTGACTTTTCTGAAACAAGCTCCCGTGCCTGCTGATCTTCAAGCCGCACGTGCACCACTGATTTAATCCTACTTTTTAATTCTTGTTAATCTTGAGTCCTTTGTTTACATTATTTTGATCCTTCAACTTTCAATTGAATCCAATTGAGTCCAAGCATCCTCTAATTGTCGATATTAGGTCCGAGTCAGCTATTGAATGTTTGTAATTTAGTCTTCGAACTTTGAATTTCCTCAATTTCCGTCCCTTTTGTTTTCTCATTTTGTTCAATTTCATTAATTTATATTGAGTTTTACCTAACAAACAAAATTAATACAAAATTAAGCTATAATCATCCAAATCAACAACAAATACCCTCCTTTAATAGACTAGATAAATGTACAAAATGCACTTACCATATGTTATACATATATGCAACAACATTTGTGTTAGGTCCAATGTTGTAATTGGCATGTTTGTGGGAAAAAAGGTACTTGTAAAAACTCAGGGACTTGGATGTAATTTTGTATAGATAAGTTAGGTTGGGGTTAGAGGCTGAAAATAAGGAAAAAGCGACGCCGAGATTTCACTAGCTGCTCGTTTGACTCACGCTCAAACGCAAGAAATAAAAGAGTCGTCGCCCGCCTTTCGCTTTGCTGTCACTCGAGCGAAAGGTTATCTCGCTAGAGTGACGTATTTATGCGGCCAAACCTAACTCGTGATTTTGAAGATTTTTACACGATCCATAACACCTAAGTATCCCCAATATAAATAAAGATGTTTGCGATGAATTTCACAAGGTTGTTTTTATTGTGCTTTCATTACATAACATATCCACATCGTATTTTGAGATATCCAAGAGTATAATTCTTTGGTGAAAACAAACGTATTGCGATCCGGCAACTTGGTTTTAGAAAATATCAGAGTTTCTAATCCAAAATACCCGACTTCCTTAACATTTTGAGCAAAGGATTCAAGCGCGGGAAGAAGAATATGAATAGGTGATTCCTGGGTATCTATTTGGAAGAGACGTATGCAGAAGATCGTGAGATTGAGACAACATATCTTGATAGAAAATTTTGAGTCTATAAGTACTGTAGATCTTAGAAGCTACAAAAGGTATGTCAGGAAATTTAGTGGGGTTGGCTGGATAATATTTACGGTAGCATATCGTAAGGCTGGAATGAGTAGTAGATTTTGGAGTTGCAGGGTTTACAACAGCTAGTGAAATTAGTTTGAAATTGAACTGTAACACACATTATCTATAGAGGAGATAACTGGTTTGGTTCCGGAGTTTTTACCCAGTTGGGTTATCCGTCATCAACCTTTATGTTATTTATTGCTTTCCAAATATTACAACTGCGGTAATTTAACTTAGAGAAATTGGATTGTATGCTTAACTATCTAGAAACTAGTTAAAAGTGACTTGTTGCTTTAATTAATGTAATTCTGCACGTAAAGTCGAACTAACTTATAAACTAGATCAATCTAATAACATCTAGCGAACTCACAAGTCGTATTAGTCACCAAATTCATTGCTTGGCCCATACTATCTAGATAAGTAGTTCATTATATGTTCCACCTTATTTTGATAGTAGTAATTATACCTACAAGAAGATACTCTCTTGATTAGGTATTGGGAGAGGTGGACTGCAAGCACAGAAAAAATATAAGAATTGGAGATTCTTGAAATTCCACTTGAAAGAGACAATTGAAGAAGATTGGGAAGCTGGAAGGAGACAACAGATCTTGAAAACTACATGAAGTAAATCGAGAAGTCTAGTGGAGTTGGCTAGACAACATCTAACTGCAGAAGATCAGGAAACTGGTGGGTACAGCAGATCTTAGAGATTACAGGAATTACAACTGTGGGAACTAGTGAAATTTGCTAGACTGGAAATGGAATGTAATATATATTGTCTATATTAGAGGTAACTAGTTTGGTCTCGGAGTTTTTACCTAATTGGGGTTTCTCCGTTGTCATTTTGATGTTCGTTATTTATTTTTTTCTTTATTACTACAGTATTCAAATATAGAATAATTGGACACATATGCTTATTTATCTAGAAATAACTAAAAATGACTTATTGCTTTTGATTGATTATTTCCGCACGTACGGTCAAAATTAAAAACGGATAATTAATAATCATTCGATAACTTGGTAGCTGTTAATGGTTAAGAGTGGTTAATGTTTGGATTGCCTCTTGTTTTACAATTAATAACGAAGTTATCCACACTCCCATTGCTAATTGGACTGGAGCAAAGTTAGATGAGTGTAACTAGAATATCAAAACTTTACATGCCCTATTTATGGCAATGTCCCTTGAAGAATTTGGGAGAGTATCTATGTGTGAGGTTGGTAAAGAAGTTTGAGATATTCTACAGACCACACATAAGAGAATTCAGGCTATTAAAAATTTGAAGTTGTAGATGGTGACTGATATGAATGTAAAATGCATAGTTTTTCCTCTTTATTTAATATTCTCGTATGATTATTTTATGCCAAAATGTACTTATTAATCTCATATTGGTTTAGGTGGTAATTTGATGGATATAGCTAATTTGAAAGAAATAAGTGGAAAAGACCAAAATGAAAGAAAGTGAAAGTTCGATGACTAAAGTGAAAATACTCAAAAGTAATATTGAACCTCACAATGAAGATTTGAGAGTGTTAGAGGTCAATTGGATGACGAAAGAAGTCAAATGGATGAAATACAATCAAAGTATTATCACATAAACTCCTAGCCAAAAATGTTATACTTTTGATTTTCAGTCTCAGTTTGAGACCCATTTTTAGCATAGGAAACGTTCAAATTGGAAAAATTATATTTAGGAAGATTTGTTCCCCTTTGGATTCTCTTTCCAATACATCTCGAATAACCTCAATCAGATATTGAGAGAGAAAGATATGATCAAAATACTGAAAGCTGTCCAGGAAAAAATGGCAAATCCGTAATTGTTTGATTTCTTTAACTAGTAAAGCAACTAGGGTTTGATAATTTGCTACTTTGGTAATTGTTGAATTTTAGAAAGAATGTTCAACTAAATTAAATGCAACTGTTTGTGTTTGTGTTGTTTAGCTTCATCGATCTTTCTAATTCGTAATGCGATTATCAAATTAACTCTATAGCGCTTTTTTTGTGTGGAATGAGGGCGGTACCTCCAAGAATTTTATTAATATATAATCACTTGTGGTGGAGGAATACCACTTGTGGTGGAGGAATACCGTGGTTATAAATGATATCAATAAAATCAATAAATGAGGAATTACGATGACCCTTCTGATAGACTTCTTTTGTCCATTGGTAAATATAATCATATCATCAACAAAAGCAAGATGAGAGACAAGAGTACTACATCAATGTTGATACTGCATACTAGGATATGTTTGAAACATCTAAGTAAACAATCGAGAAAAATAATTCGCAGCAATAATAAATAAGGATGGAGAGATGGGA
>CAIGRB010033679.1:29532-54899 GCA_903798255.1 Fraxinus quadrangulata | reverse complement strand
CCCCAAATTGACCTACAAATCCTTCAATGATTGATATCTATCTATTCAATGTTGTTGGTTGGTGACTGGGGACGGGGAAAACATGGGCTGCGTGATATGTTTGTTATATGTTGGATTGGATATGACTTGAAGTGACGATTAAATTATAATAAAAATCTTTTGCACTACCATATCAGGTTCGAGTAGAAAAAAAACAAAACAAATAGATTCGGGTAGGGGTGGGCAATGGGTCGGGTTTGGCCAAAACCGACATGGCTCCTACTCTAAATTGACCCAACCCGAATCGGGTCGGGTGCAACTGATTTTTTTCCCTCTAAATAATATCTTCTATATTAGCCAAACCAAACGCAAGATAAGTTGATAAAAAATGACATTGTAGGGGAAAATCTAATTCTCCCATAATACAATATGGACAAGAGAGGGAGGCCAAGGAGGTACCTAATACGTATTTTGATTATTTCAAATTTATAGATATATGATGAAATTTAGTATTTGAAAGGGATTAATCTAAGGACAAGAGAGGGAGGCCAAGGAGGACAAGGGAGGCCGAGGACATGGGAAGAAGCAAATGCAACTTTTTAAGTTTATAATAGAAACACGCGTATTTTGATGATTTCAAATTTCCAAAAATGAAGAAATGAACAATTAGTTCATATACAATTTGCTCACCATAACTTTTGCTCTGGTTATCGATTTCATTTTCGAATCAATTACGTAGATCTCCTCAAAATCTGGAGAAAATTCTAGGTCACCCAACCTGCAATTCCTGTAGTGCTTTGTCAGGAAAACATGCAACAACAAATTGTGGAGCAGCAATATTCATTTTGACTAAATAGAAGCGCCCCAAATATCCACCTCAATAAATCACTACAAGTTAACCAAACATTCACGAGGAACATTTGTGTCTATGACCTCTCACACATTTCACACAACATCCAACAAAAGAGTTCATTTCACTGGGTTTCACTGGATGAACTGATAGTGAATAATATAGGGTTTCAGTGGGTTGGGTCGGTTTGTGAGGTTGAGCCACCCGACCCACAATTATTTTAAATTTATTTTACCCGACCCAATCCGAGTTTATCTCTAAACCGACCCGACTCGACACCGTTTCGAGTTATGTTGGGTTAGGTCGATTTTTCGGGTTGTGATTTTCAAACCCAGTCCTAGATTCTGGTAGTTTCAAAAAAATCGGAGAGGGAAAGGTGAGGCGGGATGAAGACGGAAATGTATCTATTATGATGTAGAAATGATTCAAGCTATGAAGTTATTAGCCTACATTGGACTCATGTTTATAAATACTAAAGGTCATTTTTTATTCACAAAATTTGAAGGACTCACAAGCAATGTTATTAAACTCGATCCGGACCGATCGGGAACCTGACAAATCAAACCCTGCCCTAGGCCAAGGCAAGACCAATTTAAGTGAATCCAAGTGACCCAGTCAAAAATGGCCTTTGATTGGGTCAACTAACAGTCTTAATATAAAGGGAAGAGTTCAAAATCAGACATTAACTTTTATAATTGTAAAAATCAGGTATTTAGTTAATTAATTAAATACATTAAAATCAAAATTATACAATTCAAGGTCACAGATACTTATGAGTCACAATTTATTTACTGATCACGTATTATCAAATTAATTGGTCACAGATTATTTCGAGGTAACAAATCAAAAATTTTATACGTCACAATTTATTTTATTAACCACAGATCAAAAAAAATTATAGGTCATATTTTATCTATCGATCACACATTTTCAAATTTGTTGGTCACAAATTATCAAATTTTAATGTCACGTTTTAATAGTTAGTCACAGTAAACCAAATAGTTGGTCATATACACCAAAAACCCTATCCTCAATCTCGATCTACCACGAATACTTGGTCACAAGTCAACCAAACCCCCACAACACCACCACTGCCAACAAAAATATCACAACCACCACTTCCATCACCACCACTAATACCACCGCTACCGTCGCCACCATTTTTGTAACACCACCATCGCCATGCCACACTGCACCACACCAGCAACACCACCACACATACCACCAGTCACCACCGCCACCATCGCCAAAACAACACCACCCACTACACACCATCAAAACTACCACCACAAAATCGCCACCACACAAAAACATCACCAAAATCTCTAGTGCAATGTTGGCGTAGCCAAAACCACCACCATTGTGCCAACACCAACACCAACACCAACACCAACATTACCAGAAACCCCACCACCTCACGATAACAAGTGGTCGGAATCTCTATCCCAAACAAATCGCCACTGATTCACCACCACCACCAACAAACCACCATTTCCATAGTCAAAATTCAATAAACCCACCCCAACCGCCAAATCCACCACCACAAAACTCCCACCACACAAAACACCACGCAAACCTCACTACAACCACTGTCGGCGAAGCGAAGCAACGTTGTTTTTGCTTCGCGCGCCATGATGAATCGCCTGTGAAGAGTCACCGTCTTTGCACAGTGACGAATAATCGGAGCGATTGCCGTAAGAAGTCACACAACGGACTGCAGCGTCGCAATGCTGTCGTTAACAGTAGCAGCAGCCTTCGATGCCGCAGTGTAGCCGACCGACGCAACTCCTTCATTGGTGGCCGGCGTTCGAAGATAGAGAAGGGAGAGAAAAGAAAAGAGAGAAGGGAGAGAAGACGTGAAAACTGGGTAAAGAAGAGAGAGAAGGGAGAGAAAAGAACAGATAGAAGGAAGAGGGAAAAATAATTGAGGTTTGGATGGATGAAGTTAATTTATTTTTAAGATATTAAAAAGTTTAAATTGATACCTGATTTTTGGAATTTTTTTTTATCAAATCTGATTTCTGAAATGTGATCTTGAAATGCCTGAATTTGTGTAATTTCTTCTAACATGAATTGTCGGCCCGATTTGACCACTTTTTTGACATTATTTTTTAAAAAAATTTGGATCCATGGAGTTGAACCTGGACCTCTAAGACAATGATTGGCTCCTCGCCACTAGAGGCAATAACATATATGTATTTCATGACTTAATTATAGTTTTTTTAAAGTTATAGTTCAACATTTTACTTTACTTTACATGCTTAAACATAATCAGTGAAATAATTTAAGAACTTTAATTTTGCCTCAATAAAAGAGTTTATACTTTAATTTTTTTTTAAAAATAATTTTTAAACAATGACCCATCGATCTGATTACTGACCCACCAGTTGGACTAGTAATTAGAGACCTAATACCTCATCCAGATTGATGTCCGGTACATGTCTAATAACTATGCTCACAAATACTACCTATTTTTCCTTTCTAATGATTTATATTTTAAACAATTCATAAACATTTCCCACCCGTGCTCTTGTCAAGACCATAGAGCAAGTCAGTGGACTATTCTCAAATATTCCTCTTTCCTTGACATACTCCTGTATACAAAAACACACAATTCACTTATATCCCTGCTCGAAAAGCTACTAATGGTTTCCTTTTCTTTTTCACTGTGAGTAATGCTATTTGATTCCAATCATGTTAAGTAACAGTGTGTGACATTGAGATCCACTGCATTCAATTGATTAAAATAAAGAAGTTACAAATTTTAACCAATTGAATTCACTGAACCCAACCCCATATCGATAACACCACTACTGTTAGAAAGCATTGTTCTTTCATCATTATGTGTTGAGATAGAAAAAAACATATACTTGAACTTCATAAAATTCAATCATACGAGGAGATAGAGAGAAGAGAGAACAAAATGAAGATAGAAAAATGAAGAACTAGATAATTTGAAATTCTACTAGCAAGGGCGGATGAGGGGCAAGCTAAAATTTCAAATTGAAGTGGGCTAAAAAAAAATTTTGATTGGGAATATTAATTAGTTATTATTTCAACAGATTCATCATTCACTACGCTACTCGAGATGCCATCCAATTAGTCATGGAAACTATACGAGACTTGAAGTTCGGATGTATTCTCTAAAATGATCAATCAAGCACTCTTTAACCCTCAGGCTGATGGGCTGTCCACATGGCTATGAGAACTTCATAGTCTGGGGATTGTTGAAAAAATATTTAATTAGCTATGTGGACTGATATATGTAATTAATTGGGAAAAAATTCACAACTAAGAGATTAACTATGCACAATTCAAAAATCAAGTTTTAAGTTTNTCCAGCGACCGTTCCGACCACCACTCTTCTCGGGCTACCGTTCCGACGACTGCTCCGATTCCGACAATTTATACAATATGGTCACAGATTCACAATTTAGATAGTCACATATTATTTTTTATACGTCACATATTATTTTACGGTTACAGTTCAAAAATTTTGTAGGTCACAATTAATTCGTTGGTCATGGATTTTAAAATTAGTTGGTCACAGATCAAAATTTATAGATCACACAGATTTCCAAAATTAGTTGGTTACAGATTTTTTCACGGTCACGAATTATATAATTTTTTGGTCACAGATAACAAAATGGTTGGTCACAGATTATATTTTTAGTCACAAAACCAAAATCACCAGATCCGCCAGATCCTCCACCTGCACCTGCACCACTGTCGACTGCCACCACCATTGTCAACCACAACACAGCTCCGCCAGCACACATCCACACACCTAAACCACCACAGATCCGCCAAAACTACCAACAACAGATTCGCTAACACACAACCACACACCAACAACAGCCAACAACCACACACATATATCTGCCACACACACATATCCGCCGCCACAGCCCCACACACAGAGATCTGTCACACACCCACATATCCGTCGCCTCTCAGATTCCCTCAACTTTGCGATGCTGCTGTGACCGGCAGCGTTGAGACGCTGCTGCCATTCACAGCAACGTTGTGAAGCTATGAACAGCAGCAGCGCCTCAACGCTGTGAATGGCAGTCTCCTGACGTGCCGTCGCCGGTAGCCATAAGAGAGAATAAGTTTTGTGCCGGCCGTCGATGATCGATGGGTTGAAATTAGACGCCACCACAGTAACCACCGCCACTATATACACCACACAAAATCGCAACCTGCTGCCACCAAGACCAAGACCAACACCACCTAATGAGCATCGCCAACATCAACACCACAGGCGATGGATGTTCCAGGTGGTGGACCTGAAGGAGAAAATTCCAGATCAAGCTATTGCGGTGGATCTGCTTTGCCGTGACCTCATCTTCATTACAACAGCGATGGTTCTCTGGGCGAGGATCTCCGGCAGTGGACGCTCCTTGACGACGGCGAGCATTCCTCGACGGCTATAGAGAGAAAAGAGGGAGAAAATGAAACTGGTGGAAATGAAATTGATTTAGGGTTGTATATATAAATATTTAATTATTAATTTCATACTCGAGTTTTGATTAAAATAATTTTGCACTTGATTTTTGAACTTGGATCTTCAAATGTCTGGAAATATGCAATTTCCTTAATTAATTGTGTATAAAGGTTATCTTAAAGTGAAGTTCAAAATTAAAGTGATCCAATAAAAAAGTGATTGGGCTTTGGATATCTAAATAAAGCGTGGGCCGGACTATATGTGTGGAGATCAGATCCATTAGGATTTGTATTTGACGATTGACCGAATACATATGAACTATATATATATATATAGTTATGGTCCCCAATTCATATGTGAAATTCTCATTCTTTGTGATATCTCATCAACACAAGAGAAAACATATTAAAAAGGAATATCCATAATCCCACAATCAAGAATCAAGAAGAATGTTTGAAACAATTAAATTGAAAATTTAAAGATCAAGATCTAAGATTCATTACTCAAGACACAGATCAATGGATCAATGTATGTTCCGCGTTAATTTAATTTCTTGATGATTTGACATGAAGATCTTTATATAAAGTTTGCAAAGTGTAAGTTTCATGGAAAAATTCAACAAGTGGCATTAAATCATTGGGAATCAAAATTTTAATTTTGTTCTAGAATAATTTCATAGTTTTGGAATTTGGCAAATATGGATTTGGATTTTGTTAAATTTGAAAATTATTCGATCGAAATTTCAAGAATTTTAGTTTTTTTTTAATTTACAAAAAGGGAAAATTTTCTGGCAGCCGCGCGAACTGCAGCGAAGCAGCGTCGCGGGGATGGAGGGTGCAACACCCTGCACCACACGGTGTGCTGCGGCGGGGCCTGCAAGCGGGCAGCATTACCGCTGTCGGTTGCAGCGGTGAATGCTACATGTTTTGGGGGGCTGTGCCGACGAGCCCTCCCCCAGCTTCTTCTAAAAAAAAAAAATATTTAGGGTTTGGATGAATTTTGGGGATAGGGGTTTGGGCTGAAAATTTGATGATTTCAAGCCTTTGATTGCAATTTCAGATTAGGGTTGAGTTTTTTAAAGTTTCAGCCCCTAAAGTTTAAAGATTTGGTTTTTCATCCCCCTAAAGTTAAAATTCATCCAATTGGACCTTTAAAGTTCCGGGGTTTAATAATCCAGTCCCTAAAATTTCAAAATTAATTAATTAATTTTGGGCCATTAGAGTTTTAAATTTTGTAATTAAGCCTCTAAAAGTTCATAATTAGTATAAATTGGCCTCTAAAGTTTTGAAATATTAATTTTTTGGATCCTAAAGTTTCCAATAATTAATTATTGACTCATAAAATTTTGAAATATTAATTTTTGGATCCCTAAAATTTTCAATAATTGATTATTGACACCTAAAGTTTTGGAATATTATTTTTTGATTACTAAAGTTTTGAATTAGTAACACTTAAACCCCTAAAGTTTCAAAAATAAAATAATTAACGATTAACGATTAAAATTCAAATTTTGGTATTTAAAATTTCTTTTGGATTACTAATTTTCATAAATAAATTAATTGAAACAACATGCTATTAAAGTGACTTCTCTTACCTAGATTAATTTATTTGGAATATTAGGAAGATTGTGTGTACGTAATTCATGCCGGTATTGACCGACTCAAATGAAGGTTAATATTTGGTCGAATTATTTACACACTCTTGGTAATAAATATGTGACAATTATAAGGCTATGTTTTATGTGAACAATAAATCGGTCCAAAGATAGGTTCATTGTTTGACATAGTTTATTGTCAATATTTGATTATTACACCAAAAGTATCATTTACAAGTTGGTATTTCAATCCAAAGACTAAATACAAATGTTGTACTTGGTCTCTTGTGATGGAATTTACCATTATTTGAATTAATTAATTGTTTAATACGGATTCCTATGTTAAAATGTTAATTAAGTATAAATTCTCTATTTAGTTAATTCATCAACTTCTGCAATATCTGCCAACATCAACTATATTCCCGTACTAAATGGAACCAACTTTAAGGACTGAAAAGAGAACGTTCAAATCGTTCTTAGTCGCATGGATTTAGACCTTGCTTTAAAGACTGAACAACACACTGCACTTACGGATAAAAGATCCACTGATAAAAAAAAGAGGCTTTGATAAGTGAGATCATTCAAACCGCATGAGTCTTATGATCATGAAGCATGGTATTCCAAAATCATACACGGGTACTGTGTCCGATAAGATAACTACTGCCAAGAAATTTTTAGATGAAATTGAAAAATGCTTTGCAAAGAGCGATAAGACTAAAACTAGTACACTTTTGACGAACTTAATTTCACTAAAGTATAAAGGTAAAGGAAATATTCGGAAGTACATCATGGAGATGTCTCATATTGCTTCAAAATTAAAGGCACTAAAGTTTGAGCTATCTGATTATTTGCTCATGATTTGGTCTCGATTTCTCTTCCTGCACAATACAATCAATTCAAGGTCAGTTATAATTGTCAAAAAAGGAGAAGTTGACTCTAAATGGGCTCATTTCATACTGTGTGCAAGAAGAAGAAAGACTGAAGCAAGATAAAAACTTATATTACTCACTTGGCAAGTACCTCTAAAGACAAGTAATAAAGAATAAAAAAGCTGCATTCGGTTAGATTCAAAATAAACAGCGAAAACTTGAAAATGATAAATCTAGCTATTACTTTTTGTAGGAATTTGGGATATATAAAGAGAGATTGTGCTAAATACGTTTAAAGAAAAGTGCACTTCTCATTTTGGTTTGTTTTGAAGTAAATTTAGTGTCAATATCTAGACACACTTGGTGGATAAATTTCGGTACCAATACTCACATAAGTATGTCTATGCGGGGTTGCCCGAGTTGTAAGCGCCAATTGATGCTGAAAGATTCATCTATATGGGACGATAGCAAATTAGATAAGGTTGAAGCTATAGGGACTTAAGGTTATCATTAAAGACCGATTATTATTTGGATTTGAAAGGGACATTTGCGGTATCGTCTTTTTGGACGAAATTGATTTTTATTTCTACATTGGACAAATTTGGTTACTCTTGTTCAATTGGAAATAGTCAATTTGATCTTTTTCTTAATTCAAATATTATGGGTATCAGTTCTTTATCCGGTTATGATAACTTATATTTATTTAATACGTTTGCCTCTTATAAAAAAAACTTTGTATGTGAATTCATGTGGTATTGAACATAAATTAATCGATGAGAATTCCGCTTCATTATGGCACAAGCGTTTAGGTCACATTTCTTAGAAGAGAATTGTAAAACTTTTGTCAGATGAAATTCTCGATTCCCTTGATTATTCAGACTTAAGTGTGTGTAAATTGTATTAAAGGAAAACAAACAAACAAACATAAGGATATTATGTATCAATAGGTCTTTGGACATCTTATAACTAATTCATACGGATATCTGTAGGCCATTCACTTTGATTTCTTGGAATGGTCAACATTAATTTATTATGTTCATAGACGAGTTTTTCTCACTATGACTACATTTATCTCATCTGTGAGAAATCCCAAATACTAGACGCGTTCAAAAAATAGAAGGTTGAGGTTGAAAATTAACTCAGTAAAAGAATTTAACAAGTTAAATCTTACCATAGTGGTGAATACTATAACAGTTATGACAGTTAGAAGAACAATGTCCAAGGACTTTTACTAAATTTCTAGGGAAATGTGGAATCGTCCCATAGTACAACAGGACCTCTCTAGATAAAAGTACAAAATACTGCAACTTAAATTCTCAACAAAGTTCCAAGTAAAGTAATTATTTAGGGGTTACAATTTTTTTTAAAAACAATCTCACTATTAGGTCAATTTTCGAAACGGAAAATGTTTGATTCCTTGAGAATGTAGAATTTGCGGGGGAGATAAAGTTATGAGCTTAAAGATTTTATCTTGGATGAAGAATATGTATATATTTCTTCTGTTGCAATTGACAATGATCAGGTTTAGAGACAAATTCTTGCTTTATCTTGTTCAATAAGTAATTTCGGATCAAGACATTACAAAATCCCTCATACACAATGAAGAGATTGTTCCAAAAGAACAAACTCAACAACCTCAAGAACAAATGTCATTATAGAGATCCACTAGAGAAATGAGAAATGCAATTTCGGATGACTTTATAGTATTTCTCCAAGAACATGAGGATGACATTTGATTGATGGAAGAAGATTCTATCAACTTTCATCAGGCAATGAAAAGTAATAATTCTCAAAAGTGGATTGATGCTATGGATGAGGAAATAAAGTCCATGAAAGACAATGACGTTTGAGAACTTGTCACATTGCCTGAAGGTATGAAACCCATTGGTTGCAAATTGATATATAAAACCAAGAGGTATTCGAAGGATAATGTGAAAAGATATAAAACTTGCCTTGTTGCAAAGGGCTTTACTCAAAGGAAATACATCGATTACAAAGAAACATTCTCTTCAATTTCAACGAAAGACTCTTTCAGTATTATAATGGCACTTGTGGCACATTTTGACATTGAGCTACATCAGATAGATGTAAATACGGCGTTTCTTAATGGTGACATTGATGAGACAATATATATGGTGCAACCAGAAAATTTTGTATCAGGAAACTCAAAGAAAATTGTTTGCAAATTAAAGAAATCCATCTATGGGCTTAAGTAGGCTTTCCGTCAATGGTACCACAAATTTCATCAAATAACATCTCATTTGATTTTGAGATGAATGTGGCTGATAATTGTGTATACCACATGTTCAATTGGAGTAAGTATATATTCCTGGTATTGTATGTCGATGACATACTACTTGCCTGCAATAATATAGGCTTATTACACGAAATCAAGAGATTTCTATCGTGAAATTTTGAAATGAAAAAAATCTTGATGATGTCTCTTTTGTATTAAGGATATAGATACACAAGAATCTTTCTTGATGTATTTTTGGATTATCACAAAAGAGTTATATCGATAAGGTTTTTAAGAGATTTGAAATGCAAATATATAATTCAAATAATACCCCTATTGTTAAGAGAGACAAGTTTAGTCTCAATTAATGCCCCAAGGATAAATTTAAAGAAAAGGAAATACATGAAATTCCCTATGCTTCAGCAATTGAGAATTTAATCTATACTCAGGTTTGCACACACCCGAATATAGCATTCATTGTTGAAATACTAGGCAGATATTTAATTAACTATGTGATAAAAATTTAGATAGCAGCCATTAGGTTATTCAATATTTATAGAGAACTAATGATTACATTCAGGAAAATCAAACCAATTGGAGATCATTGGATATTCTGATTCTGATCATGGAATATAGTTGCAAAATATTATCACTGTGCTGCATATTTTTGGATGTATTTGAAAGACGATTTTAGTTATTCTGTGACCATAGCAATTTTATATTCCAACATGAGCCTGATGATTTGAAAATTTATAGACATTAAGTTCCTAGTTGTCATGGAAAAAAATCATAGTGGTTAGATTTCTATAAAGCATATTAGGACAAACTCCATAATCATGGATCCATTTACTAAATGGCTACCACCCAAGGTCTTTCATGAGCATAATACTCATATGTGTATTGCATCTTTTGATGATATACCAGTTTAGTGGGAGTTTGTATTTGGATTTGTCTATTTTAGACATATTTTTATCCATAAATATTCGATTTATTTCAGAAATAAAGTACTCAGTTCAGTTCCACTCTGATTAAAGTTCATGGTTGATCTCATTAAAGGATAAAGTAGGATCGGTTGGAAATTGGCATGTGTGGATCACATTACATGTAATTTTCATGCTACACATCCGCACTTGATTTATGTCATTTGATTGTATTAATGTACGTGACCATTGAGGGTTTAGTTATGATATTTATAACAAATACTACTTTAATCCTATATTGATATAATCAATGTACGAGATTGTTGGGAGATGTTTTTGGTTATGATAGCAAAAATTTTGAGCTCACGAGGCTACACACATTTATAAGGTAACATATGTGGCTAAGTCGGAGATTGTTGAGAAATTATTTAATTTGCCATGTGGGGCCGACATATATAATTAATTTTGTATAAATGCTATTTTAAAATTAAGCCCAAAATTAAAGTGATCTAATAAAGAATTAAGTGATTGGGCTTTGAGCATCTAAATAAAGTGTGGCCGAACTATATGTGTAGAGACCAGATCCATTAGAGTTTGTATTTGACGATGGGCTGAATACATATGTAACTATATATAAGGTTATGATCCCTAATTTATATATGAAATTCTCATTCTTTGTAACATCCCAAAATACAAGAATACAAGAGAAAACATATTGAAAAAGAAGATCCATAAACCCACAATAAAAAATCAAGAGAAGATTTGAAGCAATAAAATTTAAGATTTAAAGATCAAGATTCATTATTCAAGATACAAATCATTTGATCAAGGCATGTTTCGTGTTAATTTCGTTTCTTGGTGATTTGACATAAATATTTTGATAATTATGTAAAGTTTAAGTTTCATGGAAAAATTCAACAGGGATGGCTACAACGAATAAGATGGAGAATATGTATTGCAAATTGCTTACAAGAAACTGTATTTCATATTGTAAATACTTCTCATAATCTTGCACACAGAAAGTATTTTCAAAGCAAAATACCACGAGCAAAATATTAACTTGGCAAGTAACTATGTCATATTTTCTTATTCATATTCGAGTGTTATTTTATTCTGTGCAGACAATTAGAAAGAGACAGTAACTAATACAAGGTGAAGCCATCATCGTAGGAGACATGCCATCCTTGTCGACAAGGTGCAGCATTTTCGTCATATTCAGCACAACAGCTCCATCGTTTTTTCCAGTTGGATATACCAGTGTTTGGTCTGTTGTCTTTCTCATTCCATTTGTAAACAATCACTCCCGAATTATCACTCCATTCCCCGTCAATTCCTTGGTGAGGTGGTGCCAATGAAAATAATCCCTTCTCTCCTGCGTATTTGAGAAGGTAGCTTCCAGATGGTTACAACATGCCAGAGGTTATCTAGGAACGAATATTAATGAGACCATGTTCTATGAAAACATATATTCATGAAAAGCGAGAGCTATAGAGACATTAGGAAAAGTAGGTTAATATAATAAGCTACTTCAAGATGACTCAGTTCTGTTTGTTAATATGTAGGAAAAATCTGGAAAAAATAATAAACTCCAAGGCACGAAAAAACGTTATCTTTTAAGAGATGTTTATCCCCTATCCAACAAGGTCACGAGTGGGGTATGAAAGAAAATCTCTCTCAGGATATAATGGAGGCGTTTGATTCAAATTGTGACTATTTGATCAAACCAAGAAGACACTCTATAAAGAAACTGATGATGCCAAGAGAAAGAGAGAAGGATTTTTTTTAATGTATTTGCAAATGAGAATTCGCCCAGAATATATTGAAGTAGAGGCAACCGTTTGAATAGGCATGTCCCTAGAAATGAATGAACGCATCTGTTGGAAGAAAATTTAAAACGAACAGATGCTTTGACATGATAACAACCATCATACACCTATTCAAAAAAATTCTCTTTCGGGGAGGGGCTGCCCTCTCGACCCCCACGACCGACCGGGCAGGTCGATCCCCGTTGCGTAGCGGCAAACACTAGTCGGGGCGGCAAAACATTCGCAAACAAAAGAACATACAAAATGACGAAAAATATCTAACAAGTTCAACTTCCAAGATTTCTGGATTTAAAAGGACCATTTAATCTGGGCAGAATTATAAATTTTTGGATGAATCAGACAACTCAAAATCCTCAGGGACTCGATTTCCTATGTTAACATTTCAACACATATGCAATTGTAATTTCATTTCCCTTTGTTTTCATGTGAGGAGGCTACAGATATTCACAAGTAAACCTCTTCAATAAAACTCAGGTAAGAACTGACACAATAAATGCCATTCCTTCATCTAACAGATAGCATTTTAACTTCAGAAACTTCAGAAAGCACACAGCAGCCATTCCCTACCCCTGTTGATAATGGATATGTGACCAGCTTACCATCTCATGGCAAGTTGATAGCTGTATGGCAAGAACGTAAAGGAGAACCAAACGAAGTTTCTTCACATTTCTACTCAATCACAACTCAAATATTTCATATTTGTGAAGAAGCCACTCGTATTTGAATTTCAGCAGAATGCATACAAGTCGTGTTACCCGTGCAACCACAATTTATGAACCTTTTGTACCATTTCTTAAGCACTATGGAAAAAGATCTAGGTTTTATCTGATTCCTAGGCAGTATAAGTTATAATTTTATCTCCAATGCAAAAGCATTTACATTAAGTTGATGTACTCTTGTTTCCAAATAAGCCAGTACATATTAACCAAATGAAATAAACGGATACTGATTATTATTACCCGGACCAGAAAAATCAGAGCCAAACAATATTTCTATAGCATTGGCCTAAAGAACTAAATAGTAGATGGAATGCAAATTAAATCTTCCTTTTCAGCCAGACCTGCCATTATCAGTGAGCTTTTTCAGCCAAACATACCTATATAATATTACTTGGATCATAATAATTCTGATAGATGGAAGTAGTGGGTTGTTAACGAAAGACAAAGTTGCAAATGTGATAGTGAGAGGGGCAAGAATCGGAATGAAAGGTATAGCAATCACTATGCACTGCACATCCCCCTCCCTCCTCTCCTCCATGGGGTCGGGGGGACAGAGGAGTTTTCTCTTTTTAGCAGTAAAGGGCCGTTCATGCCATTTAAAATGGGCAGAGGATTTTTTTTTCTAGTTCTTTGATTGAAATTTTATTCCTGTTGCCATACTTCCCCTTCCACAACATCCAACATGCAAGATTGTGATCCATTTAATTGATCTACACCATCTTAAATCTATTTCTATATGAACATATATTATAAGATCTAAAGGGAAAATATTTCTGAAGATTAACAGTTCTACATGATTATTTGATTCTAACCCTGCTTTGAGCATATGAAAAAAGCAAAGGTAGAAATAAATAATAACTTTGTATTTAAGAAAATACATCTGAGACTGCTTCTTCCTTTCTTCGCATTACATGTGTAAAATTATTTTTCTTTATTTTCATGTTTTGAATTAGAATTACAGACACACGAGTGCACGCCCCCTAGTATCTAGTATATAAATTGTCACTCAACTGATTATATAACAGGCAGTATGAAAATCCAAATGTATAGACTAACAGCATACAGGCAACACAAATAGCATTTCCTTAGTTTAAAAGTATTAAAGCATCCCATCAATCAAGAATTAAACCAATTTCAGAACAAACCCTTTCAGTTACAAAATATATATATATATATATACACGAGACTGCAGTTAAGAAAATACACATGGGCATATTTTCATACCAGTGGTGTGGCCATGGAAGGAGCAAGCAGTTGGGGAGTTGTCCTTGTCTTCATAAAGACAGTTGCACCTCAAGCATCTCTTCTGGGCACTAATAATTTGCAATTTTTTTGATACTCTGTAATTGATTCTTGAAACTGAGTTGAATTGATGAGCATTTAAGGGGTTGTGTAGGAAACTTGGGGAAAGATTGTAATAAACCAAAATCATATCAAAACTGACAAAATTGCTGCCAATTGTTCAATTCTTGAACACTATGCGAGCAGTTGAGTATTAATCTCTTTGGGTTTGGTGGAAGGGCGCAAGGTTAATTACATTCCACAACATTCTGGGCTAGTGGAACCTTTTACGTAGAAGTGTTGATTTTGCTTTTGTTTTTAAGTTGAGCCCTATTTTACAATCATTATTTGAATATTTTCTCGCACTTCATTTTTTATGTATTTTTAATTATATATTCATATTCGTATAATAAAATATTCTTCATATAAATTTAAAAATTTTATACTTTTTAACTATACATTCTCTCAATATTCAAAATATGATTTTTCTCATTCAGCCCATCTTTTGTGGCCTTTCTTTTTTCCTTTAAAAAAGAGTTTTGAATAATCATCTAGGAGAATGTGTGGTTAAAAATTACGAATATTTTTTTTGATTTACGTATAAAATATTATATTGTATGAATGTATGTATGGTTGAATATGATATTATATAAAAAAAAAGAGTGAAAAGAATGAGAATTAAACATGGACTTAATGGTTGTCAAACATGGGTTAAATTATATGGTTTAATTTTCATTCAAGTTATTAAGCTTTTTTTTATTTTTTTAATCTCAAAATTGGTCTCACAACTTTCTTTCATTTAATTTGATAAAATTTGGTTGATTTTGATTGATTTATGTGCATGTATATGTTGGTGTTGAGTTGCAAATGTTGTTGGTGGAGGTCGCCTTGGAACTCGTAGGAGATCATAAAATGTAAAAATTTCAAATGCACTCTTTCGTCACACTCGTAATAAGCTGGACCTACAACATTCGAATTGTCATATTTTAATCTTATTATATATTTGAACCAAAACAAAAAAGTAACATGAAAGTTGTTTCCTATTCTATTTTCTCAATTAAAATTATGTTAGAATCGATTAACTAGTAGACAATGTTGATTGTTGATATTAAACTATGATAACAAACATTAGTAATCTCCCTTGATTTATCATATAAATTCATGGCAAATATTGATATTGTGCATCTTATTCAATTTTCTAAAATAATTGGGAACGTTTCGTGAGTAAATTTCGTTTCGCGCGAATAGTCGCTAACAATTAAAAGGGGTTCAGACGATTGTGTAAGGAACAAACCTCTAGAGACAAAGTCCCAAAAAGGATTGTCTTCTTTGACAAAAGATTTACAATTCGGAAACGAAACAGAATGCTTCCAATGGGCGCAAGCACACGANACTAAGAAATTGAAATTACATATTCTCTATTGAGAGTGTTTGATTCGGGATCTTTTCTTCTATGCCTTCTCTTCTTTTTATACTCCTTTGATAGTCTCTTCGTAGAGAACCATTTGACAACTATCGACGTTCTGTAACTACCCACTTTCTTTATAATGGCTGATTTGTCGAAAAACTGTCATCTCTAACTGTCACCACGATTTTATTCTTCAACAGCCAAAAATTGGGATTTTTGGATCGTGGGGCGTGATTGGATTACTCAATAACTGCTTCAATAATTGCTATTTTTGAATGACTATGATATCTTATGTTTGCCAATGTTCTGGGCGATTCGAAGGTTTGGGCGAGAACGGGCTCATTCATCTTGGGCGACCGCAGGACATTTCCTTCGCTCAAATTTTGAGCGACTTATCAGATTGGACGATGACATTACTTTGTTACAAGGTCTCTTTTGCATTTATCAATGATCCCATTAGGATTTTTGTTCTGGACTTTCGGATTGGACTTCATTCCTTGAATCGTTTAAACTTGGACTACACTTTTTGTGTGTCAACAAATTCAATTCTACCTAATTAAGTATACACACTTTATCTCTATATGAATTTAAACATAATTAAACATGTTATCCCACCAAAAGGTCCATGTAATGATAGTAATAATTCTAAGGGTATATCTCTATCTTCTAGCTAAATTTACTCATTTATAATATTTGATTTAAACGAATAACTCATTAGCTTGTTGCCGTTTACTAATCAATTAGTAATTGGCCAAAGAATTAATTGAACAAGCAAATAAATGAAAACGATACGCCACAACAATAAAAACAATGTCTATAATAATCAAAGTCAACGGTTTAGGTCAAAGCTACATCGTTCGTTGTACGTATAAATTTTGTCGGAGAAAATCATAATGGAACACATAGAAGAAGTTAGCATGTTTCTTTAGAAGAGGATTCTCATGCCTCTTTCTCGGGTTAATAACCAAAATGCTTATTGAACTTTGCAAAAAAATTTCACATGGTCACTGAACTTTAAAAATCACCAAAGTTATCACTAAACTTTGCAAAATGTTTATACGTGATCACTAAACTTTAAAAATCACTCTATTCATCATTAAACTTTGAAAAAAATTTCCATGGAGTCACTAAACTTTACAAAAGGTTTCTCAGGAGATCACTAAATTAGCGATCCCCTAAGAAACTTTTTAAAATTTAGTGATGAATGTGATGATTTTTAAAGTTCAGTGACTCGTGAAAACCTTTTGCAAAGTTCAGTGACTCCGTGAAAGTCATTTGTAAAGTTCAGTGACCCTGTGAAAACTTTTTGCAAAGTTCAATATCCATTTGAGTTATTAACCCCCTCTTTCTCTATTGTTTTAGTCACTTTTGCTCAAATATTGGAAAAATAATTTTCTTTCGACTATTGAGAGGTAGCATGAATGTCCTTGTTGGTATTGACGTTTACAACGTCTTTTTCGCTTGTTTCCAATTTTTTGAGAAGAAAAAGCAGGTCCATGTCGTTTGGATTTCGCTAATGAATTTTTTGAAGCATCTCTCTATTATCTTGGATATTTGGGGAATCTCGGTCAGCTCATCACTCCTTGTGTTGTTTGTGCTCTTCCTTGAAAAGTTCCTCAAACTTGACAAGATCATTCTGCTTATTATAAAGACAGCAACAAGGTGCCATTTGCTTGCCAGGCTGGCTTATGAGACCTCGAATTACGGGAAGTTCAACTCATTTCACCATTAGCCCGTGTGTAGAGCCGAGCTTGGATTTCGGCTAGGCGAGCTATTCCGAGCTCGATAAGTAAAGCCCATGGGCTTTGTGGGCCGAAAGGCGGGCTCGCCCTCAAAACCACCATATTTCCTTTTTTCAAAAACTTAATTACATTAAATTTATTTTTTGTTATCCGATATTTAATTTTTCTTGTACTTTTGCTTAATTTTTGTTTAGAACAAAAACTCGAAAGGCTTGTGGCCCGAGCTAAACCTAGGTGGCCGACCCATGGGCCATCTATTCTTGGTGTCCACATCTATTGGCCTCTCAACCAATTTCATATTAAAAATGCATTTACAGGTCACCTTAATGAGATGGTATACATTAATTGGCCTCGTTAATCGACATTTTTCCACTCTGCATTTCTTCTTTATAAGTCTATTTTGAGGAACATTTCTCCACTTTTGTATGTTCTCTCTATAAGTCTATCTATGGTCTCAAACAACCACATCATTCATAGTTTGAGAGACTTCCTACATTGCTTCTTAAAAAAGGGTTTATTTGTATCAAAGATGATTCGCCTCTATTTATTCTACTTATAGTTGACGATGATGATGCTAGTGTTACAGAAAATAATTTACAGATTATTCGAGAACTCATCTTCAAGCTTAGTATTGAATTTCCTCGAAAACCTTGAATCTTTATAATATCTCATTGATATTGAAGTAAAAAGGCCATCAGAAGACTTGATTCCTTCGCAAATGAAGTTTTCAAGAGACTTGCTCGTCAAGACCAACATGCCAAATGCAACAAAAATAAATGCACGTATTGTCATGAAGCCCTTACATCAACTTGATGATGAGCTAACAAATGACAAAGTTCCAAATTTTTTTTGTCTTCCTTCATTATACTTACTAGGTCAAAAATTGTCCACACCATCAACCTAGTACCCAACATTTCAAAATCCAATCAAGAAAGACTTACAAGGAGTTCAACGTATACACACTACATTAGATTGTAATGTGCCAAGCCGGACCAGCTCAATATATTTTCCAAGCATTTACGATGAAAGGCCATGAAAAATTGGTTAGAAAATTGAGATAGGTTCACTCTACTAACATTAGTTAAGCCTCATCTTTAAAAAGCTTATTCTTTTTTTTTTTTCAAACTTAATAACATATTCTCTCAATTAAATAATTTTACACGTAAATAAAAAAAAAAATCCTAATTTTTATCACACGGTCTTAAAAAACCGCTAATATAAAATTTATTTTTTCCAAAAAAAGGGTGCTCAAACAGGCCTAAACGTGATGTCTTTAGTAGGTCCATATTAGGCTAGAAGATTGACACACTTTTGAAGTTGAGAATTACACATCAAAACATTCTTGTTCATTCATTTTGTCAAGTTATTCAGTGGTCAGAGACCTAACATCATGTGCAAATTAAACTTCATTAGGAAATGTCCTAAAAGCATACGTTTCTTTTAATATTAAGGTGGCAAATTTGGTTTCTTGTGACAATCCCTTCTTGAAAGGTGGGCAAACGGGATCCACCCAATTTTGCCATTTGATGGAGAAGGACCTCGAATATTACTCACAAAAAAGACAAAAAGAAAAACATATATTTACAAATTATATTATGTGCCCCTAATCCATTAAATATACGTAATATTTTTCAATGAAACTAAACTCAACATTCAATCCTTTGGCTTCTTTTTTTTTTTTTTATAATTATTTTCTGTTATTGTTTGATCCATTTATAATATATTAAATATCACATCAAATGAAAATCATTTTTTGAACGATTCTAACCCTATTACAATTCAATTATTTCAATCGTTTTTCAATGTCATAAATACTACAAGAATTTCATGTTATTAATTATTGATAAATTAGCATTGACATTAATTTAGACTTAATGAATTTTGATCTAAATAAATCTATAGTTATTATGAATTTTAACGAGGGTTTAAACTCACATATTAATAATTAATTCTTATGAATCAATTGTAATATTCTATCGTCACAAAAAATTTGAATCATAGAAATTGAGTTTTGAGAGTACAATTTCCTTCCCTTAAATTTCTATTCTAAATTTTATTTTCTTTAATTCGTTTAAAACTCATCAAATCCTCCCAACAAATTGGTATCAAATATTATTTTTACAATACTTATAAAGTATTTCAGAATAATGTGAAATACACGTTCAACTCTAAATAGTGTATTGAAAAATGCTTGATTTATTATATAATATACTGAAATAAATTTTTTATTCATTTGAGCTTCCCCTTCCCTCCTGTTATGATGCTTTAGGGGTTTGCGACTTTTCCATCAATAGCTTATTTTTAAAATTTATAGTTTGAAAGCATAAGAGAATTTGAATTTCAAACTATTTATATTAACAAAAAAAAAAAAAAAAATTGTCACGTATTATTCAATCTTTTCTTTTTTATAGGAGTTACTCGATTTTCTTTTTTTTTTTTCTTTTTCTTTTTGCTTCTTTAATTTTTTATGTCATAAAATGACAAAATAAATATGAGAAATGCTTGAATATATGTGTGGGACCTCTCTTATTATTTGTTTGGTTTAATAAATTAAACTTGTAAGAACAAAAAGGATTTGAAAGATCAAAGGACGCCTTTTTTTTATGGGTGTGGATGTTACTTGTAGCTTTTCTCCCACGGACCCCATGCTTATCTTAACATTTCGTAAAGATTCTGGACCTTACAATAGTTGAGAATATTTTTATAGGTCACCCAAGTTTAAATGAAGTTTTATTTACTCACTAAAATTTATTTTATTCTATTTTTTTTTTATTTTAGTTTGCTATTTGTTCAAAATAAGTCACCTGTCGTGTCCCCGTCTCCAAATTAACTATTTTTCCTATTTGGTAGATAGACTTTGTAACGTGCATGCTAAATGTTGAGATGAACGAACAAATTTTCACACCTGTTTTACGTGTAAAAACATGTTTTCTAAATGTGTTTAACCAAAAACATAAAAAAAATGTTTTTATTATCGAATCACTTGCCTGGTTGAAAAGTTGAATGATTAAAACTAATTGTCAATTTTGATTTGTGATTTTTATTAGATTTTAATCTATACCAAATAAAGGCTTAATTATGAAGGCATTATAATGTTTGCATAGTTGTTATACAAACAAAAGAAAATAATCGTCAAGGTAGTCGACATTAGAATTCAAAACATATGAGAAATTATGTATTTGTAGTTACGAAAATGTAATGAGTAAATTGAAATAAAATTTAAATGTTAGCAGTTACATTGAAATAAATAATAGTTAAGTGACTAAAATGAAATTTTCACCTCCTGGAATTTTAGACTATAAAATTGGATTACGGCAACTACATATACAAGAAATGAACGAGAGTCAGCCTGATCAATAAAATTATAAAATTCAATACTAAGTGAATCTCTGTCAATTCAAATTCATCCACAAATTAAGGGAAAATCCGTAAAACCCCGTTTCTTTGATTAATCGTCTGTGTCTCAATCGGCTGAAATGTTGGAGTTGTTCTTCACAGTGGCGTTTTCTGCAGTCCCTTTGATTCTTTACATCCCTCCAGTCAGAAGCTTGAATCTATTCGTGGAGACTATGGAGGATTTGTGGAGACAGTCAAGTGTTTATACTGGCCGGATTTATCCTCGTCTGAGATATGCTTGTGGTAGGATTTTGAATTTTATGCTTAATAACCCCACTAGGTAAATTAGTTTAATTATTTCAATATGAATCCAGAGCTTGAATTGAACCCACCCAGATAGATTCAAAACAGTATTATATGTATATTCTCGTACTTTTTCCCTTCCGTTTCAAGTGTTTTGGGGTCGATTTGTAATAGGTTTAGCAGTTCGATTTGCTGCTACTGGTGTTCTTGCGAAATTTGTATTTATATTCAGAGAATTAATAAAAGAAAATTTTATGGTGTTGGTAGAATTATCGTCTTAGAAGTGTTCTGTTCGATTATGAAAATAATAGCTAAGGGCTAGGGCTACACCTCTTGATATGGAACCCAATACCCAATAGTAGTCTATAATATTTTGCAATAGTAATTTTTTGGAGTTTTGAGATTAGGGAAAGGACAAATTACTGCTGTCAAATATTTCAGTGAAATTTAAGGCTCAAATCATCATGTTTGGGAGAGCTTAAAGGAACTTTTAAGCACTCCCAAACATGCATAGATGGATTTTTTTCAGGAAATAATCGTTGTCACATTTACTAGGCCTAGTAAATAGCAGAAAATGTAAAATTAACCCGAAAAAATGGTGTTTAAGAAGAACTCTCCGTTCTTGTGTTTTTCATGTGCTTGTAGTCCAACCTCTCTCAACCTCAAGCAGCCTTTGAAGTTCAACTGAGAAAGTACCTCCCTAAGGGTGTTTAGGAAATAGGTGTTTTGGATTCAATGGATTCGATGTTTTCTCCCAATTTGTAGTTGTATCAATACATGAACAACCTCTTGAATCTTCAAAGAACAATATGGAATGTTATAGAGAAGCGGCACAATGAACAACCATACCAAATTTCTTGCATAGGCTTGGATATATATCGAATAGGGTAATTAGGTTGAATTGGCCGAAAAAAATATTTCAAAACAGCAAGTTAGTGTTTTCCGGATCGACCTGTCGCTCGAACTAGAGCTCGGCGACAATGTTTCTATTTTTATCGCTCGAGCACCAACTAGATTAGAAGTTAGCGAAAATGCGGCACTGTATTTCTCCTCTTTTCATGCTCGAGCTCTAGACATAATTACCCAATTTGTACAAATTGAACCCTAGGTTCTTGAATTTTATAACATGTTACAAATTAGTCATTTTATCTGCAGAATCGCCAACACTAAAAACTTAACACACACACACACACACACACACACACACACACACATAAAACCTTAAATTGTATGTTGAACCCAAATATAAATCTTGAAACTACTTGTATATCAATTGCATTTCTCCTTCCTATTGTCTTGTGCACACAAATCACAGAACTAAGTATTTAATTTGCAGGCCTTTTGAAGTGCCCCAAGCACTACGAGAGTTGAAACTTTTAGTGCTTATAAAGAACCTCCAAATGGCATAATCTGATCAAAAAATTTAGGCTGATTATGTCCTAACTGCAAAGTACCCTTCTTTTGTTTCTTGTGGTTTTGTCTGCAAAATTTAAATATTCGTTACTTCTTTCAATTTGTTGACTAGTGAATATGGATTTTGGTGCAAATGTGTTCCTCTTTAAAATCTGCTAGAATTTGATCTGATTGATCTTTTCTAGTATTTTTTCTAATGATAATGACATTGAGGGTAAGATTGCCATTTTATTTCCTGAAATTTGGTTTTAAGAATGAGAGAAGACAAACAAAAAGATTAATTGTGTATGCTTCTCTCTCTGGCGATAGTGGTATCACTTGATAACTTGAAACAGTGCAAAACATTAAGAACCAAGAAACATCCAATTCAGTGGTTTCTTTTTTGGTACTTCACTTTTGACGTCTGTGCTTTCATTGTCAATCAGTAATACTACTGTGTATTGGGTTACATTCTTTTGTATATATTCACAAGAAGACAGGAGGAATTTACCTTTCTCTTTAGTAAATTCAAGCAATGACTTACTTTCTGTTCTCTGTCATTCTAATATTTTGAATAGCCATCTAATTTCTCTTTATCCTCCTGCTGTTACCATATTTTCTCATTTCACAATCTTTCTGCTCGTTTGCCAGCTTCTTTTACTCGTTCCAAAATAGTTACATTGGTTTTCAGCACACGATCAGCGCCTTCACCCTGCTTAGTAATTTTTGGTTTTTCTTGACACCTATTCCCTTTTTCACAGGCAGGATTTTAGCATTTGATTCTTAATTTGTTAGTCCCTAGTACTAAGGCGTATATTGGTGCGATGTTCTGTATTTAAATGTCTCAGCCAAATGGAGCGTGATTAATCATATTATCAACCTCATGTTGTATAGGAGGAGCTAACCCCTAAAGATGCCAGCAACATCTTATGATATGTGTTTGATTCAGCCCTGAAATTAAGTCTCTAACAAAAAAATTTGCAATCTTTTTTGGAAGCTTCGTGGAACAGATGTTCTTTTCAGCATGCGTGTTTGTTTATTCTGTGTTGTTTTATCATGAACATGTTGGTTCTCTATATTTGATTTGGTTATTTGAGATTTGGAGGAAATGAAAATTTGGTTCTCTTATGTTTGATTTGGTCATTTTAAGATTTGGAGGAAATGAAAATTTGGGATTCTGATTTTCACCATCTTCAGCAATCTTATCATATTTTGAGCCCCTGTTAGTTTAGGGAATTTTGCACGAAAGGTTTGCATTAAAATCAACCAGCTCGAGGCTCCTCTCTTCTTGCCATCGAACCAACGCCCTATCTCGTGTATGATTTGGACCTTTATGTATATAAACATTGTGCATCCGACTTTCAAGACCAACATTTCATACATAATGATCTGTGCTCATGTCCTAGTCATGTAACCGGCCTAGACTGATGCCTGGCGGACCAATTACTACAAGCGTCATGCTGACGGCCAATTATCATGAAGTTTAATTAATAGCTACTCAATTCTTGGATTGTAATATCGACGAGTTCATTGACCCCAAGTTACTGGAACTAAGAACATCTTCAATACTAACGTAGATTGTGCTAAAAATGTTACGATATAAGTTAAAGTAGCAACAAGATGGCAAGGCCACCTGACTAAATTAGTGTCCATTTGTTTTATAAAATCTAAACAAGGCATCAGGAGGACTTGATTTTCCTTTACTTTTTTCATATGTAATTTTCAAATATAGGGATAAGGAATCCATCCAACGAAGGCCGAAAAATTTGGTTCATAGTGGAGCAGTGGAGCTTCATAAGATAACAAAAAAGCAAGGAAAATAACAAGCATAGTCATTCAAAAGGTGAACATTAAAAAATTCTTAAAATTAAGCCTAAATTTACTCTATTTTTTCTAATCCCATAGACCATTGTCTCAGTCAAACTCGCCACCAAATTTAGACCTCTTTACTCGTGATACCATAATTTTCAATTTTGGGTTAAAAATTTACCTGATTTTTTAAGTTCTCTCTGTCCCTTCTACATTCATTGGACTATTTTGATTTCTTTGATTAATTGGTTGAGGAAATTTCACCTACTAACGCCTATTAAAACATAGGGAAAAAACGTAATTACAATAGTTTTTTAAGTATACAAATTCACATTTGACAAACTTAAAATAACATTTCAAAAATTAGGTGATAAATAACAATAAAATATTACATATATTTATAAGATATTATTATAATTTTAGAAAACCTAATTCCACGGAAACTCTGTTAGAAATATTACTAGTTGCAATACAGTAAAGTGCAAAAATAAAACTTATTAACTGATCGAGTCTCGTGACAGCACGATGTGCTAAAGCGAAATTGCCCGTCGATAACTGCTGCGACCTCTGTGGACAATCACCTTCATGATACAACAATAAAATAAACCAATTGTGCAGTGTATTCCAAAAATATGAAAAAATGAATATAATAATTT
>CAIGRB010033656.1:6577-25975 GCA_903798255.1 Fraxinus quadrangulata | reverse complement strand
TCAAACAAACTTTCCTAAGGTCACGTGCAATTCTAACAATGTAGAAAATTGGTAACAAATTCACAAAAAATTGAAGGCAAATAATTGATAAGTAATTCCTATGTCTAGCAACAGGCAATGGTTAACCCTTCACGGTAACCTCAAACCTAACATCACCCCACACGATGACTTCTAATGCGAAAATAAATTATCATACACAATAATTTTAACTACAATAGTAAAAGGCAAAAGACACGATACTGAGCGGACCACGTCTGAAGGTCCATAAATATCGAGAGCTGCGAATTCACCACTTTGGGACTACAACAATTCACCCCAGAGCTTCCGTCAACACGAAACAGCACATGGCACCCGAATGTCCAAGGGCAAAATCGTCCAACTTTCACTGTATTGCCCGAAACTGAGATCCGACAACACCGCAGGGTCCGTCTCGATGTCCCTGAAAAACTACCTGAAGACCACCTCGCCGTAAAACCACCTCAAGCACCGCACCCGCCATTACCGGTGTTGCGTGTCGGGCTCCTAGCAGCGCCTCCACCTGCTGAACACACCGGTAGTCTTGGATTCTTCAACCGGCCACTGGTTTGGCCGGAAATTTGTTTGCAGGTGCAGTTTTCGCACAAAATCTGGACAGCTTTCTTCTTGCCGGTTCTACTCCGTTTCTGGTCAATTTCTGATTAGATTTTGGAGCCCAATACACCACCAACTTGCTCTGATACCATTTGTAGGATTTTGGGGCTCCAGTAACGTCAAAAATGTGCTCAGTTTAAAACCAATCAACCACCACAAAGAAGATGACCCACAACCTTCAAACTCTTCTCTCTTTGGTTGCTATCGATTTGCCCACTTAGGACACGAAGGGGGAAGGTGTTTGCAGCCACAAAGGCTGAAGAAGAAGGAGAAGATCACAACCCAAACTCCAAGTTGGAATCACAAAGCAACAATGAAGGCAGCCGTGTCTCTCTCTCACTCCTTGGCAAAGCACCAATCCCCTTTTTTGACCAAACCAAGACCAAGAGAATATATAGGATCACTTTAGGGCATAGTATTAGGCCGGCCCAACAAGGAACAAAGAGTGGGCCAAACGAACCATCTATAAAGTGAGAAATCGGGTCATGAGCAACTCTAATTAATTAGACTGCTTCCAATGACCCCAAATAGTTTTAGGGTCGAGTAATCAATCTTATGTGTCGATATAATTATTATCCAACATCAATTTTACATCATCGTCTGGATTTATTGGGTATCAAAACGCAACAGATGTGGGCAGGTATAGGGCAGCATTGAGATTTTGTTGTTCAGTTGATTTTAATCTTTGAGCTCAGTGATAAAATCAGGCACATGATGGTGGTTGGAGGTGAGTATTGCTATGTGCTTGATATTGGGCAGTTTGAAGGGCAGTTTTGCCTTAGGCGAGGTTGAAAATGTGAGAAACTACATCAAAATTTGGGGTGTCAACTGCAATCTGGAATTTGGCCTATAAATCTAAGTGTTGAGTACTGATAAGTTAGGTAGAGAGAAAGAGGTGATGAGGAAGCGGGCTGTGTTGGCCTTTCACGAGTTTAGTGAAGTGTTTCTTTATTTTGGTGAAAATTAAAGTTTTGATAGTTATCGTAAATTTCGTGTACTACTTTAATGTTTCATTTTTCTGCATACTTAGTTAAATTTTGATTGTTTTCATATACTGGAAGTGCAATCCTCGGAACGTGTTCAGCATGAATCCCAAGGATCATTTTGTTACATGGTGCCTTGGGGAGGCCAAAAATTTATGGAGGGGTGGTCGCCGACAAGTGGCCGATGCCATAAACATTTGGGTCGAGTAGTTTAGGGTTCGATTGTGGGTCATGGGAAGCATGCTAGTTGTGGTCACTATGGGTGCCAAATTTGCCCAAAGCTAGAGAGAAATTTTTCTGGTCAACGTAGCACACATGTTATTAAATACAATCATGTTATATTTACACTATTCTTTACATCTTTCTTTACACTCTTCCACATGACAACATTTAAACCATTGATTTTGAACTCATCTATCACATTAATGTACAGATTTACAAGATGTACATATATCATTATTCTATTAAATATTGATCAGCCCATTATTCTCAGTGTGTAATAAGGAAGACTCAGTTGCACACACCAAATTGGTGGTTGTTAAATACTTTCATGCAAAATAAAAATATCGATTATTTAAGTTAAATGTGAATTAGAAAAATACAAAATCAAGATTTTAAACCTCAACAAAATCATGTAAGATATATCTACAAGTACAATAACGTACAACTTGCTAGAGTTTATACAAGAGAAATATTGTCAAAAAATTTAAAAATTGAGTGATCGCGTGTGTGATGCAGGGGAAGAAATGCGAACCAAAAAACGATTACAAATATTTGTTGATGATATGAATACTCAAATATTTAAAATCTATAATTCATTAATTTCGTAAAAATGGATGCGAACAATCGACAATATTAAACAGCTCTTAATAAAATTTTATTTATTCCAAAAAATCTCTCAATAAATGAGTTCTCTATCCTCCGTTTATGAACAAACCTACCACTTAACTCTACTATTAAAATTGCAAGAATAATCTAAACTATTATTTAAAAAAAAATTCCTAATTTTAATAAAATAAAATGAATAATTAAATAGATTACAAACAATCATATACATGATATTCAAGGTTGGCAGGACGCATTATTTCATGTAGCACATGTACGCAGAGAAATAATTATTAATTTGCACCATAATTATGATTTACTTATTATTTATGACTGATTAGTTATGAATTATTCATTTGAAAATTTCCAATTCTCTAGCAATTATATAGGTATCACTTGCACGTGAATCCAAATAATTGACAGCGTTTTGAAGCATGGCATACTAAGAAATTGTTGGAGAAAAATAAGTGATTCCCATAGATTTTACAATTAACACAATAAATTAAAATAAAATAATAAAATAATTCAACAATAAAATAATAAAAGGACATTTATTAAAGTTCAGAAAACAAGCTTTAGAGAGACACGTCAAAGACATCCTAAAGTCGTGTGGCCCCCTTTCTGTGCAGGTACTTTCGACACTACATGACTTCAAAATAAAATCTTTATAACTCACAAGAGTTCTCCTTTTATGAGAGAGATAAAGAACAAGGTTTATCACGTTGCCAAAATTCTAGAAATATAATATGAAATATATGGAGAATAATCTTTTTTACTTTTTTCGAGTTATTCCAAAAATGTAATATCCCCTCTCTTTTATAGCGTAAAATTCAACCCCCAAAATAATGAAAATTAATTCATTAAAATATAAGTTATAATTATTTAAAATTAAGGTTTTTAATTTGAAATTAAAATCATAACTGAAAATTAAGAAAATAAAATTGAAAATTTAAAGGTTTTAACTTTGAAGATTTAAGACTTTTGTTTTATGTAATAACGGAAATAACTTGAAATTTGAAGAATATGGACCTTTTAAATAAATAGTTGATCCTTGCTTGATTGTCCTCGTGAAGAGAATCGATAAATATAAAAGTGTAAAGTAAATTGTAACAACGTCATTCAAATTTTTTACTTAGGAATGGAATTCAAGGTGTTGAAGGTTCAAAAATTGAATGGAGAAGTCAAGCTAATGTGGTAGCTAGACAAATGGGGATTACTTTATTCCTGAGTTTGAGAACTTCTAGTTGTATCTTTACATATTGATAATGTGTATTTGAAGTAGCGGAAGTTTATAGTAAAAAAATAAAATCGTACAAAAAATCAAACTTGTTGATTTAAAAGATTAAATATCAAGAAAGAGAGAATTATTTTGGAAAACTTCTCGAGACTCTTTATTTAATTCAAAATTCAATTGATTATAAAAATGATTACAACTCTTATTTAAAGTAGTAAATGAAATATGGATAATAACTAACTTCTAGATAACGATAAGAATAAAAGATAAAATCAAACTATAAAGGGAATTAAATTCTTAATTTAATTAAAATTGAGAAATTTATCCAGAATAATGAAAAAACGAGTTTTTGAAGCCATAAACGGTGAAATTGGACCGAAATACACTATACGTCATGAGCGAAACCGACAAGCTTTTCTTGCTAGGTCGTTTTCACTTAAAATAGACACAAACATATTCGAAAATGGGCACTTCCAAATTATTTTTTCAATCCAGATTCACCTTTTTCATGAATTCTTATGCTTCATGTATTACATTAGTATTCGTTCACAACTCTTTCTATTTTCAATTTGTTTACAATTGTAGAATTTTTTAAGAATAATATTATTTAACATTATTGATTATTAACGTCAATTTAGATGATTGTGAATATTTGTGCGATAATTAATTAATGGGGCCTTTTACTATTGATGTTATATAAATTTTGTGGACCGTTGCATAATTGAAAGACTTAGCCAAGCATGCCAACAGTGACATGTAAACATTTGGCCATCTTTTTCACTTGACTGTTCACGCGTAAGGATGGATTCAAAGTCCTTTTTTTGGGCCACGAGACATGGCCATGAATATGACATCCAATTTCCTTATTCCATTCAAGAAATTAGTTTGGACTTTTCTTAACTATATAATTATTCTGGTGGCTATAATATATATGGGTAAAGAATTAATTTTTTATTTGTTCATTCTGCATTTTCTTAAATTGTACTAAATATTTATTTTTCTAATGAAGAGTGAAAGAATTAAGTGCCGGTTTGACACATATTAATTTATTTTATGATTTGCTATACGATCATTTTCAACAACGCATTCACATAATAAAATATTCTACACGTATACCAAAATTTCAACAATGCATTTGTATGAATTTTTTCTATTGCTTTTCACATCCTTGTGGTGATAAAAAATTCTGTTCTTTACGTCGAATTTTACATGCAAAAGAAGAATTGAGGAGCTCGCTAATGTCAGTATCAATCCTTGGCTACTATATGTATGTATATATAGCTATGTCAACGAGCCAATCTGAGCTCGAGCCGAAAAAAAAAGCTCGGGCTTTTTTTCGGCCCTAGCCGAGCCGAGCAAAGCTCGGAGGAGAAAAAAAAGGCTCGGCTCGAGCTTTGGCCCGAGCTTTAGCCGGGCCGAGCCGAGCCCTGCTGGCTCGAATTTTTTTTTTCCTTGTGCTGCCTGCGTAGGCAGTAAAAAAAGCTGCATGCAAATAGCTGCCTATGCACAGGCGGCAGCTGCTGCCTGCAGCAGCAACCTACTTGTGCGGGCAGCCTCTTTTTTTGTTTTTGGGCCGGTCTGGGCTCGAGCCGATGCCCAAAAATGGACCCGGTTTGGGCTTTTTTCGGGCCGAGCCCGAGTCGTCCGAGCCGGCGAATTTTTTTGTCATCTCTATGTATATACAAACAAAATCCTTGCTACCTTCCAATGCAAAACTCATATAATACAGTATGCCTACTCTCTCTCTCTCTCTCTCTCTCGCTCAATTTTTTTGTTTTTTTTTTCACAACCCTTACGAGAGTTTATTTAGTAAAAATTAATGTCCATCTTATTATGATTGATTACATAAATAATACTACAGATTGACACTTTTTACAAATGTTATCGATAAAATAAAATTTCGTGGTTTATCAACAAACATTCATCATATAAATTTATATTAATATTATCATCATTTATTATAGCTGAAAAAGAAATTGTCCAAAAAATATATCTCCATATAAATAAAAAATAATCCATCTTTTATTTTTCCCTGTCAAATTCTTTAATGATTCATTTCATCATTATATAAAAGATTTAAGGTGTATGATTTTCCATCCCACATTTCATCATCTTTTCATGGATAAAATTATAGTTAGGATATTCGACTTGAGAGAAATGTAGCATTAGTCTCAATGATTATTGTGAATGGATTAGTTTATTAATGAACGGGTGAGAGCTCAAGAAAGTTGGACAATTCGACTGACTACACATCATAACTTTACAAACTCATGCAAACTGAAGTTAATCCGATGACCCCGTAATTAAGTCTAAATTTCAAATAATTCACGTTGAATGCTCATATTGATCTCATTTGAAGGTAAATGAGCAATCTGAGAAGAAAAATAATAGTGAAAATTACATCTACCCATGTTTTTTAACTTTCAATTTCAAAAATAAGGTTTCAAAATCTTTTGTACAAAAATCAGTTGATAATTCAATTTTTTAATATTAAATAATAATATTATAAAATTATTTTCCTCTCAATCCCTAAATTATTTTCCTCTCTTTTCCATTCCGTCGATCTTCTTCATTCTCTCTATTTGTCACCGGTGCAATCGCAGCTATGTGTGGGTGACAACGCTATGTCCACACAGCGATGAGTGTCGACAAGCACCAGTGAGCAATCTGTGGATGGGGGTAGTGGGCGATCTGTGTAACTCTAGTTTATGGTTTGTGTTTATCTTTTCTCTCATCTCTCTATCTTCTCCATTCCGTTGCGTGCCGATCTTTTCCATTCTCTGTATTTGTCACTGGTGCAACTGTCGCGACACTGTGTCCGGTGCATAGATGTAGCGATTGGTGTTGACAAGCATCGATGAATGATATGTGGACGAGGGCTATGGGTGATTTGTGCAACGGTAGTTTATGGTTTAGTTGGTGGTTTACAACTGATGGTGGTGGTGGTGATGGTGCAGTGATGGTAGAGCGACGGTGATGATGATGGTTAGATGGTGGTGGTCGTGGTGGTTATTCTAATGGTGGTACAGGTAGTGGTGGTGATGGTAGTGAGGTGGCATGGCGTTTGGTTGTTGCTAGTGTTGGAATGGGGGTGCGATTTTGGGTGATGATTGTGACAAATAAATTGAGTTAATTTGTAATAAATAAATAAATAATATGTGATCAATAAAATAGATAATTTGTGACCAATAAATCATGTGTGATCTTAAAAGATGAGATTGTGACTAAATTTGTAATCGTGACTTACAATTTGTTCACAGGTCGCATATCATTTTGTGTGAGTCACAGATCAATGTCCAAAGATCATAGATCAAACAGATAATTGATTTATGTTCACAAGTCACAAGTTATTCTTCACATGTCACATGTCATAATTCACATGCCATAGGTTATATTGTATATGTTACACATCAATGTCATTAGGTCATAGATCAAAATTAACTGATCATAGATCAAATATCGCATATCTTTATGCACTGATAATATGTTACAGATTCAAGTTTAAAGGTTACAGTTCATATGTTACAGGTCATAAGTAATAATTCATAGGTCACATGTCATATTGCATAGGTAATAGATCAATGCTACATGCCACATGTCTAAGAGAACTAATAATAAACCATTGGATCAATATTACAGCTAACAGTTTACAGATCACATGTAACAATTCACAAGTCACAGATTCAAGAGAACAACTCATAGGCCATGAATCAATATCACATGTAACAATTCATAAGTCACATATAACATGTAACATTTCACATGTCATAATGTGCATATGTCACATATACATATCAGCATGTCATATATCATAGAAAAGTAGTCATGGACCATTGGATCAATATCATAGGTATCAATGGTTCTTTTCAATTTTCGCCACATCAACTTGTAGTTTACAGGCCAATCGATATTTTGAATTTTCATCCCAACAATTCAAGATTGAAGTTTCAACACTGTTTCATCAAATCAAAAATAGGAAGGTCTAGCAATAATACAATGTTATCCGTCACCAATTATGAATTCGAAACATTTCAAACCTACTGCAGGATGATCATTAAGCTCAATTTGCTACTTCTATTATCACCTCAGATTGTTATCATTGTTGTAAAACAATATGCTCTACAGTGCCAATAATTTTTAATTTGTGACCTCGATAATTTAGCGATTTTTAATAAGGCAGATTTCGACGGTGGAAATCAAGATTATTTGCTCCAAAAAGTTATATATAGCTTTTTTTTCTTTTGTTTGATTACCATAATTTGTTAACTGGAGAGTTATGTTTGGAATAGAAACACGTCGTAGCTGAATGCTTGATTTATATGTACACTATAAATATAATTTATTATATATTATTTATCACTTGACTTTTGAATTTTTAAAACTTGTTTTTTAAAATTGAAATGGTGTATAGTTAATACTTGATATGTATTGTTCCCAAAATAATATTGGAGTTTTTAGACCTTTAGCTAGTGACAGGCTTATCATAGTCTGACCCAAGATAAATTATTCGAATTAAATTATAGCCCAGTCCATGTGATGGGAGTTCTTGCTTAGGGCTTGGGCCTACTTGCCATATTATAATCAATTTAAATTCATTTTTAGCCCATGTTTGGTAAAAAAAAATTCGAGCATAATTTTTTTAAAAAGTGAAAGTAGTTAAAAATTAAGAATCCAAGTACAAAATTATTTTATTAGAAAAATGTGTAGTTAAAAATTAGATTGGCGAAAAAAGAATTTTAGACAATGGTGCCAAACAGGGGGCATAAAGTGTAATACTATCTTTTTTTAGATATTCAATTTAATTTATCCCACTTGATGTATATTAAAATCAATTTTTTTTTATATAAAATTTAATGAAATGTATGATTGAAAAGTTTTGGATCTCATTACACGTGTGATTTAAATTAATTTTTTGACTTTAAATTTTTATCAAAATTTGGTCTATAACAAACATGGGCTTAATTAATTTCTACTAGAGTATAGTTGAAGTTACAAGTTCATATTAATTTCTTTGCTTGAACAGACATTTTGGCAGAAGATTACAACTAAAATTAAGTATTATCCAAATAAATGTTGAAAGTCAAACATAGACAATCATTTTCATTTCACACGTGGAATTTTATAATTATATGAATTTTTAGTTTGATGATTTTCTGATTTTTTTTTTTAACCCACGTCATTATAGGAAATTGTTTAAGAAGAAGATCTCATTTTTCTAAGTTTCACAAAAAGCTTCTTTTGCGGATCGTTGCATCTCATCCCATCCCTTTGTGACCTCGCTCACAATCCCTTCTCTCTTGCCTTCTTTTTGCTTCATCTAAATTATTTGAGACTTGCGCATAAGAAAAAAATGTAGACAAGCTGTGCAGAGAGAGAAGGGCGGAGTGGTAGCTATTCAAATCATTTTTATTCATACATTTCGTGAGAACCACAAGTACTACTAATTTATCTATTAGTTATTTCTATATATTTATAAACAAAATCATTTATAAACACTTTAGAAATATGTTTTAAATTAGATTAAAGTCGAAAGAAGTTCTTTCCAATCACATCAACTCCAATTCGTATTCCTAAGTTCATCAGTTAAATTTGATAATATACTTTATTAAAGTAGCCTAAGTGAGCATCGGCATTCTTTCTGATTCTGATTATAAAATAAGTAATAACTCATTTTTGTCTAAAGTCTCCTTTATCTTTTGCTTTTGACGTTAACAAACTCAATTTTAACTTAACAATAATGCTCTCTCGATAATCTACTTTGTTTTCACACACTTGGGTACAATTAGATTCTTTTCTAAACCAAACGAAGTGTTGCATGCTTAGAAGATAAAACAAAGGGAAACCCAAAAGAAGAGTGAAAGCAAAAGAGAGTATGACAAGAAAAAAAAAAAGGGAAAATGTCAAGCAAATTCTTATCCTCTTCTAAAAGAATTAAATAACAATCCCATTAGACTCGTGTCCACAATTTATTGGCAATGTGTCAACATCTGCCCTATCTTATTCCCATAAGTTTCAACGGTCTTGATTGGCCCACATAGTTTTAGCAGTTCACACACATGGGACATGACACTCGATTTCACCCAGATAAAGCTAGCCGGAGCTTTTCCACCAACATATTAGGGGCAGTAAGGTGAGGCAAATGGCCCTCAGTATCCAACATATACACCGTGCTCAGCCCGCCGAGTTGGTTCTTCAGATAGGTCGCAACTGACATCGGCACCGACACATCTTTAGCAGTTTGGATTATCGAACATGGCACCTTCACTAGGCCTAATACACCCCTTAAGTCGCTACTAAAAACAGTTTGTGACACGAATAGCGCTATGTCTGGCCTCATATTGAATAATGTTAGACTAAATTCCCTCACTGCTGCCGGCACGTCGGCTCCCACTGATAAAGGAGCGAAACCGTTTACCCATGCCTCGTAATTAGACTCCATTGCCAATAACACTTCCTCGATTTCTCTTTGTTCGAAGCCACCATGGTAGTCTTCATCATTCAGGAACCTGAAAATATTCAATATTGATAATTGATTACTCAGAGTTGTTAAAGAGGAAATGATCGAGTTGATTTGATCCCTTAGAGTTGTTTTGCTGAAAGTAAACCTTGAGCAATTTGAATCAAACCTGTTATTAACGTGGGTATCTCCGTTTCCAGAGTAGGGTATTACAAATAATATTAAGCCTGTTTGACCCCTATTTTCTAAAAATTCATTTTCAAACACATTATCTCATAAAATAATATTACTTGTAAATAAAAAAAAATCTTAAGTTTTAACCACATATTTTCCAATAAAATATTATTTCTGTGTTTTGGCAAAAAAATAAAAAAAGAAAAAAGAAAAATGTGGTTCAAATAAGGCTAAAGCCTTGAAACAAGTAGTTGGTAAATTAAAATTGGAACTAGCGCAGAAGGATAGGATAAAACGCAAAATGCATTGCAAAATGCATCAAATGAATGTTGATTTCATCCAAAATCAATGTGTCCAATACAAATTCAATGTGTAAAATCAATCTAAATTCAATGGGCATTAATGTGAAATCAATCCAAAACATATCAAGTNTTCGATCAGAACATGACTCTTGAGTGATTTCTAAGCAAATCAATGAACTATATCGAATAATCATTAAACATATAGATAAGATGCTTTCCACTTTATTGGCACTTCAAAAAACACAAGACACAAAGATTCCCATTTCTGGGCTGGCCTAAAACGAAGTCAAATTTGTTATTTTTGTATAGCCAATAACCAACACATGCATATAAGCCACGAAGTTGAATGATCACAAGTATTTCAAGATTCAGGATAATTGATTACCTAGGAGAAGCCCCTATGAGGATGAGTTTGGTGAAGAGCTCTGGGCGGCGAATAGAGGCCAAAATCCCGATCATGGCAGAGACGGAGTGACCAACATAAGCACAACGATCGACACCAAGGGCATCGAGGATATGCAAAAGGTCATCGACATAGGCATCAAGAGACGTGTAACGACAGAAATTGAAGGTTTCAGGGTTGACACTGCCTGCACAAACAAGGTCATAAAGGACAACACGGTAATCGCGCACGAAAAATGGCAGAATGTGCTTCCATGCTGATTGATCGGTGCCGAAGCCATGTGCTAGGACAAGGATTTTCTTGCCAGACCCCTCCACTCGCACGTGTAAGGCTTCGAACAGACTTTGGCCCATAATCTTTTAGACTTGATGAATATGAGAATTGTTTTTGTTGGGTTTTGATAAAGACTTTATATAGAGGATCAGTTTATATGAATTTTGTTTTTGTGAATTTTATTTCACTTGTATCAGAGTATGTATGGTCTGCTATTTATATTGGTATATTGAAAGTACTTCTCATCTACTAAGTACATTGGAGTAGGTTTTTTTTACTTTGGAAGTATTTGCTAACGTGACTTGGGATATCTAGTTTCAGACGATGACAGCTGAATTTTGTTTCCAAAATTATGACCCTAAGATGAAAGACATCCTTGATTATGAATCAATACTTCGAATTTATTGAGAGGTTTGATGCTGATACATGTATAGTACTTGATAAAGGATTGATAAACTATTGACCTACTCGGCTAAAATCAACAATTCAACTAGAAGTTCGAATTTGTACTTTTAAATTACGTGCAGTTATAGGAGTTAATAAGCGGAATTTCCTTAAGCATTATTTTCACTCTAATGGCAAAGTCTTTACAAAAATTTAAAGGGCGTGTGGTGGGGGTATTTGCCTCTCGCTAAGAGTTATAATTTCAAACTATGAATACATATACCTAAAGTATTCAAAAATTTGAACTCTCAAAGAATCAAGGTATTGATCATGTTATAACCTCACTCTTAATATATATTCAAGATTAAGGTAACATGTTCAATTGATCTATTGTTTTCAAAGTTTTCACTCAATTTCACGCGGTATTGTCTAATGCATTCTAAATGCTTTAAGTGTCTTCGTCCAGATTACATAGATGACTATTCACCTAATTGTTAAGTAATATTATTTTATTGAAAAATACATGGTTGAAAATAAGATAAAGAAAAAATTATTTTGAAAAAAATGGATACCAAACAAAGGCTTAGTATAAATTACATATTTATGTGAAACAACACAAATCAATTTTGTTTTATTTAACTAGAATATCGTCTTATTATTATATATAAAATATGCCTACTCTTAAGGCATCATTCCTGACATTAACTACAGAAGACTTATTTGAAGCGTGGATAAATGATGTTAAAAATTTCACAATTTGAAAATAATATATTATTTATAAGTGTTGAAAAGAGATTTTGAAATACACAAAGTTGGATTTTTATATTTGCAATATTGTTATAACATCATTCGTGATACATAATTTACATGTCGAACAACAAATCTCACAGGGAGGGGAGGTGCCGATAATTTTCTCTATCTTGGGACTAGAAAAAATAGTGTGATTTTTCAATCCAAAGACATGTATATATACATTTTTCCAAATCCTAATCTAATCAATTAACCCATTTAATAATAATATTCATTAATTAATTATTAATGTCTACTATTTTATCTTTCACATCTCGTGTGACCCATTAGATTCTCCATCAAGATTGCAAATAGCATGGAAATAAACTAAACTCAATTACTTTATCAATCAATTTCATAGTTATATGTTCAAGATTGTCATCTACCTATGTGTGAAGGCAATCAACGTGATGTGGAATTGTGTCAATCTCATTTAACGAGTTTTATTTGAAGTCTTTTTCAAAATCATAACTCCATGCTGGTCGAGTAATTCTAGAATGTTAGGATAGTCTTTTACAACCTAAGAGCAATAAATCCCTTCTAGATCATTATCAACCTCTATGTAAATTCATACCTCATTAGTGTTGTATTAACAATAATAAAAAATCTACATCCAACAAGTCTAATGGTTAAATTTTTCAGCCGCCATGTAGAGATAGTCCACAAACACTAAGATAGTCATTCATGTAGTATCTTAACAACAGGTTTCCAATGAACTTGTTCAGCTCGCAAGCATTCACATGTTTACTCAAGTATCACTTCAATCTAGTCGGTGAGAACTGATATCAACTACTATTCTTCTTGGTAATTTATATGGACCAATAGTGTCCTTGACTCATTAGTCCATACAATTATGGACAATTTAATAATGGATAAAAGTAATATTAAACTCACTATCTCCACCCTTTGTGGGATTAGCATATCACTCGAATTTATTCTTCGAATTCTATTAAGAGTTTGTTTGAGCCCCACATTTTGAGAGAACATATTTTATAGTAGTAATTTTTGGAGAATGTGAGGTTAAAATTAGTGAAAAATTTTGAGTTTACGTGTAAAATTATTTTATTGAAAGAATGTGTAGTTGAAAATAAGTTTGGAAAAAAAAAAGTTTTTAAATAGGGGCAAAATATTACACGAGACATAGTAATAGAATGACGGAGATGCTAAAGTTATAAATTGCATTCATAATATTAAAGTTGTCACACAATCTCAATGATTGGACTTAGGGTATAAAATTATAAACTCTCACTTGAACTAGATCCAATCATTCATGTATCTAATACTTAAAGAATTTGTATGATGATCATTCTTTTGTTGAGAAACTTGCTTTGTCAGCGGATTTGCAACATAATCAATAGTCGTGTTGTATCTTCTCATCATTCTTTTGTAGTCTTTTTGATGAGACTCAACATTTGTTTAGACTCTTGATGGAAATTCGGTTGCTTTGCTTGTGCTATGACTCTACTTTTCTGGCAGTACAACGTTAATGGATCAACAATGCTAGCACCTAGTTCGAATTCATGCATGAACCAAGAAGACTCGACGTTCAAAATGCCTTTCTTCGTGGAATACTATTGAAGGACCTGACAAAATACAGAAGGTTAGTGGGTAGATTGATCTATCTTGCCGTCACGAGGCCTGGCATAGTAAATTATGTTCGAACATTGAGTTAATTCATGCATGAACCAAGAAAACTCAACTGGGAGGTTGCATAGATTAAGGAAAGTCCTGGACAAAGTTTACTACTTCTGTCTACAAATAATCTCACATTGAAAGTTTCTTTGTGATTCAGAACGGGAAGTTGTCCTGCTTAGAGGAGATCGGTCACAGGGTATTGCATTTTTTTTGGGTCGATGCTTGGGTCGATTTTCAAAACATTAGTCAGGCTAGATGTAAGGAAAATTCTTTAAAAGAAAAAATAAATAAAAACTAACTCCTTGTATATATGGATGATGCCTTTGTAATAATAAACGCGCATAAACTTCTCCACATTTTACATTCTATTGTTCTTCTTCTTCTCCAATTTTTACACGTTTGAATGCCAGATGAATCAATTGATTCCTTGAGCTTTTGATCTCTAATGTCTTATGAGTTCGGTGTTACATCTTTAAAAAGGTTCAATCTTGTTAAAAAAGGAGTGTTAGGAATGAGTTTCAACCATTTCATGTGAAAATCAATCGATGTCCAATAAGAGTATACTAAACCTTTTACGATAGTCAACCACTATCATTTAAGTGACCTAACCCATGAATTTAAAAACGACACAATGGCTCCCAACTATCTCACCCGCTACATGATGATCTTGTGACTCGAACATATGAATCTAACTCTAATATCACTTGTTAGGATCGCATTTCTAAAAATCAATTGGTCCATGGAAAGCAAGTTAAATCTTTTATGACATTTGATTACCATCATTTTAGTAGTCCAATCCATGAGCTTAAGAGTGATATTTTTTTTGCTTCTCAACAATGAGTAACCCAAACTCTTATACATTGATTATTGTCACCGTGTTAAATTATACGGGAGTACCTTAACATGTTATGAGTTGTTGTCTCTTTTGGGAACTCCATCCTTGAAATCCAATTGACCGCTTGAGTACCATACACATTAATTGGTTATATCAGCTTCTGAGCCCTACTATCACATTGTTTGGGATTACCTCTTTAAAACTACCGATCTTATTATAAAGAGTAACTCAAACTTTTATATGTTGATTATTATAGATCTTAGAATGTGGTCATACTAACACAACTTAAAAGTACATTAAATTTTACGATTAGTCTCATTGCATAACCAAATGAAAACAATAGTTGTAGGGCTACAGAAGAATTCGAGTCTACTAGGGCTTCATAGCCCCGAAAATACATGCTCTCCTAGCCTTTTCTGTTCTTGTTGCCACATCCTTCCCTTTAGTCATGATTTCTTATCCTAGATCCTTCTCTTTAGTCATGGTTTATTATCCTAGAAATTGAGGTTGATTTTTTTGGAATACAAAAGAGCAAGTATATTCCATCCGCGGTGTTTAGTATTAGTATGTGGTAGCAGGATCACTATTATATAAATATATATCATAGTTTTATTGAATAATGTGATAGTTACTCTGCCGACATACATTGGTAATGAAGCTGAATATTATTATTCCTTATAAAGATGAGGTCCAATGCAATTAGATCATTTGCAACTACAATAAACCTAGATTGCTGATATCGTTAAGCTCATATAGCATCACTACGGTAAATAAAATTGTATGAAAATTAAATCATTAACCTCTTATTTTTCACCTACATAGTTGATCATTTTTCACATTCAATTCCTTTTAAATATGTGGGTAAAAAGTAGAACAACCTAGGTAAGGACCACGAAGGAATCTAATCTTTAAACAATGTGAACACTGCTAGCTAATTATAGAAGTAGGTATCCCATCAATCAATAAATAGGACTGGGGGTCATGATCTAGAAAGTAGAGTATAAGTTATGGTGTTCGGGTCCTGTCTGTCCAACAATGATACATTCTTGAATTCCATTAAACGAATGAACTAGGGTTCGTACAACCTTGTTTATTAAAGTTCCTGTATCTTCACGTGCCATTCTTCTTATCTTATCCTTCATTTTATACAATTTTTTTTTTCTCTTGTATATGCGCGCTTACGTGTCTATCAGAGATATCGATCATGAATCATTATTCTTATTTTTATCCTTATAGTTTCACTTTATTTTTTCTTATTTGCTAAAATGTAACATTTTGCAAATTGTAGTCCATTTAGTTTCTTTATTATGGAGATCATTTCTCATTCACAAATTCAATTCTTTTCGTATGTCTCATCGAAGTGTTTAAACATTACGTAATATGAATATTTGAACTAAATTTAATTGAACGCGTAATGGATTTTGGAGGGTTCAATTGATAAAATCGTCCAGATTATAGAGTAAGATTGCACGAGAATGAAACGTGATCAATTAAGTATTTGTAAGTATTATTTAAACCGAGCCCTTATGGACAACAATTCACGTATCACCAGCCATATTACAAGAGCTTCGTATGGCACAACTTAGTGGAAGGATCAACCTACAAGATTACTAATTCTGCCTAAATACACGGTCGGTATGTCTTAGAGTTATAAGAACAACAATGAATGAAAAGAGTTTGTACTTTTTGATTGAGGTGGTACTAATATGTAAACTACTCTTTTATTAGGAAATAGCAGTGTAATTTACTCGAGGATTATGTGATGAAAAATAAAAGGAAATTTATCCTCCATTTTAATTCTTACCTACTTTTTTATACTTATAATTGCATGAATCATTTGAAGAAGACACGTGTACATTATCCTTTAATTTCCAAAGCATGCGCTTAGATGCCACATTCCCACACCATTATTGGTTTGGTATTGCAATTGAACTTGACCTTTTGTGGCATTTTCAAACTTCACTTTAGATTTGACAGACATGGATAAGGGAGACATTGGCCCACCATCTCACACTATGTAGAAAACTAAGACCAGGTGAGTGATTAATCTTATTCATAGTGAATATTATCAGTAGTCGTTCTATGTAATATAAACATGATATTACTTCCAGGTGAAATTGTCATGTATATATTAAGTATGTTGACTATCTTCACTATGAATAGTATTATTTCCAGGTGAAATGTCCCCCCAAAAAACCTAACCTCAAATTTTTCCAAAGTTTTGAGTCTTGTGACGAGAGATTAGTGGATGTAAAATTTTAAAAGCCGTACAAAAGGGAGTGGCCAACAATATATTATGATGAAATATTGCTTTGATATTGACTTCACAATTGGCATCTTTTATCGAAATAGTATTAGCTAATTTTGGAGATAGCATTGAATAAAGATAATTCAGGTGTTGAAATACGAATAATTAACATCCATATATTTGAAGTGTTCACGTTACTCTAAAAATTTATCGTCAAAGTCTGCAAAATATACGAGGGCCTGGTCGGCCATTGGAAAAAGGAAGGATGTTTTGGTACATTTTTTGAATTCTCGTACCTTTTTGCTGTAGTGTGGGCTTCTATTTATAATAGTTGGTTAGGACGGTGCTAAACCCTAAACCCTAAAATTAAATTTCAAAAATTTCAATATGTACAATGCTATAATAAATAAATTATAAAAAATCAGCTAATGAGACGACGAGTCTATCGAATAAACTCATAAACGAGAGACAAAGATTCCCAATCACCAAGGTAATAAATGATTTGAGAGCCAGCTTTAGAACCCTGTTCAATAAATAGAATGTATTAGTTGTATGTTCTCGAGTTAGGCACTAAGCAACGAAAATATATATGGCTGCGTAAAATTCACTAGGAATAAAAATAAAATAATGATATTTTGCACCAATGATGCTAAAACCCAGTTTAGATGACGTGATGTGATAAATCTCAATGAGAGGTACAATTAAGTGAGTCATTTAATTATACCTCTTATTTAATATCACATTAGTGTCACCTAGACTGATATTTTAATATCAATATTGCTAAATAGCATTAATCATAAAAATATGTCGTAATGAGAACAAGTGCACTTGTTTACTATTAATCAAGTCCTTTTAAATGATGGGTGATGCTGATATTTCTTTTTTCAAATCTATGTTAGATCCTCCTAATAGAGAACAATGAAGGAAAAGGTAAGCTAAATATATATAAATGGTCAGAGTCTAAATCAAAGTTTGTTAAAGTCGCTAAGGATGATTAGATTTGGGTATGCATGCGTGATATAAAGTAGTAATTAATTAACCTACATTTTCACTCCCGTGGGCACCTCCGCTACAGTCCATTTGATTTGTGTGGTCATAGATAAATTCTACTTCGCTTATTGACATTATTATCATCAAAGTATTAAATAGAATTAAACACCCTAATGAACGAGATTTTACTTCCTTCTTTCTTACGTTCTATTTCAATTAAAACATTGGGAGTAATTAGGTCTCTCGTGTTCTATTTATCGCCCTTTCTAGAATGATTTTTGCAACAATAATCATGTCTAAAGCTATACAGGCTTATATTTTCAATCGTGAAAAAACCCCATATTTGAAACTTTTTGTATGAAAAATCCCATGCCGTTAAGATCTGTCAATTTTTTAGTTAAAAACAATAAAAAAGAAGAAGTAATTTCAGTACCCAAACTTTTTTTATTTAACAAATTAAATACATATTTTTTATGTGTCACCTACCATCTCAAATATTTAAAAATAACCAATTTCTTGACCAATAAAAAGTGACTTAAAATGAGTAGGAAAAAAAAACTTTGACTAGACAATCCTGACCGAGCAGAAAACTATTACCAAAGTATGACTAAAATTCAAATTCAAGATTTAAATTTGAATTTTAACCTATACATATAGTTGAAACCTTCATGAATATGAGTTGAAACCACAACCAATCTGCTGAACTGACCAAGACGAAACAAGAACCAAGCTGAAATCAGAAATTGACAATTGCAACAATACCAATCCAAGCCTTACAGGTTGACAATTGCTATTGCTTAAACTCATACGTATAGACTTCATCTTAACCAAGCCCAATCTAGGCCCATATGTTTTTATCTAAAATGACCCAACTTGACTCCATTTAATGGCTCGCTAGTATACCGAATCCATACTCTTAAAATTCCCCTTCCATCGCCATGTGATATTTTGAAAAATTGGCTACACAGCAATTTTATTATTGTAAATTAAGAGTTCGTTTGGAAGAGTTACTATACTTTTTTTTTTTTTACTCATTGTAAACGAGTTTCAACAGAAAGATACCTTATGTCAATTTTCTCTAAAATATTTTCTACTTAGACAAAAAAAATTCAAAAAAATTATCTAAATATGTTCAAAAGTAACTTTTTAGTTAAGAAACTATTGACTTTTCAACCGTCGTGCCAAACAGGGACATAGCTAGGATTTCAATCTTGCGGGGGCCTCGAAATTTTTTTT
>CAIGRB010033652.1:0-12345 GCA_903798255.1 Fraxinus quadrangulata | reverse complement strand
GAGAGTGATTGATTCGGGGGCCTTCTTCCATGTCTCTTTTCTCTTTTATACTCATTTGACCGCTTTTCTTGTAAAAATCACTTGAAACTGCTTATCGCCTAGTAACTACCCACTTTTCTCCATGATGGCCGACGTGTCAAGGAACCATCTTTTTTAACTACTGCCATTACTTCCCTCTTTTAACTGTTTACAATCGAGATTCTTGGATCATGGAATGTGATAAGATTGCCCTTTAACGGTTTCAATAACTGCCGCTTTAAATAACAAGAAGACGCTATATTCGCTCAGATCTTGGGCGTATAGAAGGTTTGGGCGAGAATAGAACCGTCGCTCTAAGCGACAATAAGACACCTTATTCACTCAGATCCTGGGCGTCCTGCAGGCTTGTGCGATGATGAGCCTCCGCTATATTTTACATGATCTCATTTGGGCATATCCCTCGAATTTCCTAATTGGGCTCCAATTCTTGAACAATTTAATTGGACCTCATTTTTGTATGTCAATACTTTCACTCACACATCACCCTCCTTTTGAATTTATGTAAAGTCTCTGGAAAGCAAGTTAGGTAGCTACATTGTTTTGGGATAGTACTTTGTTTTTTTTTTTTTTTATGGAGAATGTATGGTTAAAAGATAAGGAAAAGTTTTGAGTTTATGTATAATAATATTTTATGGAAGAATGTGTAGTTAAAAATATATTTTAGAAAAATATATTTTGAAAATAACGAAACTCAAATAGGAACTAAATAAATAATGGTTACAACACATTATTTAAGCCAAACACCTTAAGAAGCTTAAACTTTGCTTTGCTAATATAATTTCTTAGAATTTTAAACCAAATATATTTTCTAGTTTTTTTTTTTGAGAAATTGATTTTCAAAATGAGATATTAGACACGTTTTTAATAATCTTAAAACAGAGCATCAAAATTGAAAAATAAACTCAAAATTGAAATACAAATCAAACAACTTTAAACTTTGCACGAGAGAAATCCGCCACCCAAATTGGTTCAAATTTAATGTCATTCAAACATATGTGAATCTTTTTTCATACACTATAAGATCATCTCCAACTCTGCACTAAAATGAGTTAAGTTTTGCATCAAATCTTGTACCAATTGAAAATCATCTACAACCAATTACACCAAAGATTGCACCAAATGAACAATGTTTAAAAATTGTTCTTCATTTTTTGTAAATTCTTAACGATTTATTTATCTAAAAAGTATTTATTTATTTAATTTACTACTACATAAATTTATAAATAAATAATTACGCTTCATTAATGAAAATATTGAATTCATTAATAAATTTTTAATATGTAGTATAAATAATGATGATGATGATGACGATGATGATGATGATAATTAATTAATTAATTAATTAATTAAGAATTAAAATTTGTTGTATAACAAAAAGGAAGACACAAATACCTTTCAAACGCGGGTATTCTTGTAAGAGTAGTCATGACACCCCTTAATGTCATCTAGTTCAATTCAGTCTTTGATCGCGATGTCTCGTCCGGACTCCCCATTCAGCTTCTTGAGTTCCCATTTCTATGCGAGGAAGCCAGTTTGCCCATAGGATGTGAAAATGGAGACGATTTACCGTCCTACGAGCTAACGAGGAACTTCTTTAAGGCACAAAGAATGCTAAAAAAGCAATTGGAACAAAGGCTGCAAGGACTTAAGCCTGCTCCAAGTTACATTATATGCGATAAGCATCTGACATGGAGAGTTGATTTATCAAATAATCTTCAGGTTCCGAGGATTGTTTTTGATGGAGTGAGTTGCTCACACAATTGATTATGCATAATTTGCACATTTCCAAGGTTCATGAAAGTGTGCCTGAGATGGAGCATTTTGTCTTGCCCAATGTACAAGATAAAGTTGAGTTTTCTAAGCTCCAGTTGCCTTGATTGTTCAATCCAGGCTCGGCAAATGGAATCCACGATATTGTTGAAAAGATACGAGCAACTGAAACACAATCTTATGGGGAGGTGGTCAATAGTTTTGAAGATTTGGAACAAAGGTATGTTGATGAATTTCGGAAGATCAGAGGGAGAAAGGTTAGGTGCATTGGTCCACTATCACTTTTTAACGGGGAGAATTTGGAAAAATCTCAAAGAGGGAACATGGCCTCCACTGATACAAATCAGTGCTTGAAGTGGCTTCTCGTGGAAGCTCACTTCAAGGATCTTCAAAAGGGTGTTTTTCTTGCTCAGTTTCACGTTACCTTTCTCTACCAAACAACCAATCCAAATGGCTCCAATCCACAACCAATATATTCACCTCGCCTTCTCTTCAATTTCACCCACAAAGGACAAGATAATAGTGATTATTTGTAGGCTACAAAAGCACAGGAAAAATAACGAAAAAAGGCTAGAGAAGAGACCAAAATACACAAGATGAAGGCATCAATTTTCTCTCTATACGGCAGTCGATTTTCAGCAGAAGGAACAAACATGTTTTTCCTCTTTTTCATACACAAATCATACGCTAACGTCTAGGGCAAAGACAACACATATACAAGCTAGGTTAGGCTTTACTTGGACCAATAAAGGGTTAAATGGATCAAGATTCAAAGGACCATGAGTGGCATTAATTTTAAAGCTACTTCTAACGGTCCATTTTGTTTTCGGGTCAAGTTTTTGGATTTGATTTTTGGTAAAAATTTCACTCATTGGCCAATGCCTATGAAATTTAATCCAACGTTTACATCATAACCTATGATTAATTGGATATCAAAACCTAACTAATCTCTACCTCGATACCCAATCAACATGTAAGCAATCAAAAAACACAAAGTTAATGCTTGCATAATCAAAGTAATCAATAAAATTGGAATCACATACCTTACCTCATGTTTCGAACCTGAAACACATACCATACATGTTTCATGTACTCACTAGAACTAAGGTTAAATAACACACAAGTAGAAGCAGATAATAACGATAAACAATTAAGAGCAAATAATCATGAGATGAAGATATACCATAGGATAACCCACAAATTTTTTCAAAAGATACTTTCACACAAAACAACTGATTAACACCAAGTTAATCAACAAACAGTCAAAACATATGCATTAAATGCATAATGACCATACGAAAAGATCTCACCGCGCTTATCTTATCAAATTACGTGTTGCTCACACATCGAGAATATATATCTCATCTCATCGCTCACTATACTCACTAGACTGATCGCTCACTCCAATGATCTTTAAAAAGATACTTTTCTTACTCAGTTTCAGGTTACATTTATCTACCAAATAACCAATCCACACGACTCCAACTTACAACCAATATATTTACCTCGGTTGCTCTTCAATCTCACCTACAAAGGACAAGATAACAATGATGATTTTAGGCTACAAAGGTACAGGAAAAACAACGAAAGAAGGCAAGAGAAAAGACCAAAATACACAAGATGAAGACACTAATTTATGCTTTAGTTTGACCAATAAAGGGTTAAATGGACCAAATTTAAAGTCATCCAAGAGGTAATATATATGGGCCGCGAGTATGATTATTTTCTTAAGCTGGTTCCAACGGTCCATGTTGTTTTCGGGTTGAACTTTTGGACTTGATTGTTGGTAACAATTTCACTTATCGACCAATACCTATGAAATTGAATCCGACGTTTACATCATAGCCCGAGATTTATTGGGTATCAAAACCCAACATAACTTGATTCACAAGAGCCGAATTTTGTAATCCACTTGTGTCTTCGATGCCTCAGTCGTCTAACGCATTCACAATTCATAGAGTTGGCTTTAGGCCTAGAAGCATCAAATTATCCATTTATTCTAGTGATAAAAGGAGGAGAAGAAATAAACAAATGGGTTTTGGAAGATGGATTTGAGGAAAGAATATAAGAAAAAAAGCCTTTTGATCCGAGATTGGAGCCACAAGTACTCATTTATCCCATTCTTCAGTAGGAGGATTCTTAACACACTACAGTTGGAATTCAACTCTAGAAGGTATATGTGCGGCGTGCCAATGATCACATGGCCTTTGTTTGCCGAGCAATTTCTTAATGAAAAATTAGTAGTACAGATTTTGGGCACAAGTGTAAGAGTTGGAGCTGAAGCTGTTGTAGACTTTATCACCCAAGAAAGGTCAGTGATGAATGTGACGAAGGAGGAGGTTAAGGCTTCCATTGACATGGTAATGGATAAGGGAATAAAAGGATATGAGAGAAGGGAAAAAAATAAAAAAGCTAAGAGAAATGGCAATGAGATTAGTTGTAGAAGAATAAGCAATCAACATAAGGATCGCTCATTACCTAGTAATTGCATATGATGTGTTTTAATGTCAAGTTTAAGGTCATCTAGATAAGCAGACAAAATCCGCAAGTATACGAGATCGTTGAGAAATAATATATGAAGTGAGTTGTGAGTTATCGTCACATGAGGAATAATGTTTAATCCAAGTTTACTATTCGATGTTCGTGACACAAAAAAGGTGATTAAGTTGTTGTGTATACTAATTCTAAACTAAGAAAGCAATAAAAAATGTTCTGTCAAATATATGAATGATTGTATTGGATTTATGAATTCCCCTATTAGTGCTATTCCCAATTCTTGACCCATAAGAAGTAGTATTATTTTCTAATATTAATTACAATCGATAGACTTTATTCAATATTCTTTCTCAAGATATAGTGAACCTATATTTAACATGACTTGGTTCTATTCCTAGTTCGAATTCATATGAAAAACATGCATTGATTAACAAAATTAATCCCACAAGATAGCACACACTATAAATATTATTCCTAATACTTATTGTTCGTGTGTTAAATATGCAGTATTCAACCTATTGTGAGCCTCCCAACATTAGCAACAAGTTATCCAGTTGGTAGCTAAGCAATTAAATAACACAATATGAATGCATAAATAATAAAAAAAGAAAACCCAAGAAATTACTAAAAATTTAACAACTAATAATGTTCATCATCCATCCAATACAAAAGAAATCTAGCCTGCCATTTTTATAATGACAAAACAACAAGAAGAACGAAAGAATATCACCCGAAATTTATAAATATAGGAAAGAGATGTCACGGTCTAATTCTTGTTCTTGATTATCAACCCCAAGATTTGATTCTCCAAGTCCTTGATGTTTCTTGATTCAATCATTTGCTAGATTTGTTCTCATCTCCAACTTATATTGAATTTGCCTTTCGTTCTTGAATGATTTTATGATATGGATCTAATTTGAGAGGTGAGAGAAAGATCTTTCAATGGCTGCCCATGCCTTGTATTTTATATTATGAAATTAGGTTAAGATTCACGTCCAAATTAACTTCCAAAAGTGTTTTAATTAAATAAGGAAAGTTGCCTTTAGTGCGCATGATTTTATCTCTATACAGCCTTCGGTATTTTAGTCATAACTTTCTCTCGAGCTATCCAATTAAGGTGATTCAAAGTGCATTGGAAAGATAACCCAAAGAGATACAATTCTTCTAGAAATAGAATTTATTTCATTCTAATATTTACTATTTCAAAAATGGGTCTCAAACTCTAGTTGAAAATTTGGAATATGCCTTTTGCGGTTGGAGATTGATTTGTAAAGATCCTTTCATTATATTTCATTCATTTTTGACTTGTTATTGCGTCATATTGATTCTAGTAATCTCCAATTATCGATTTGAAGTTCGTCACAAGTTTTGAGTATTTGCACTTTAGTCTCCAAACGTTGAATTTGCTTCATTTTAGCCATTTTCCGCTCTTTCTTCTAATGTTTCGTCCAAACATGAGTTTTTCCTAATAAAAGCAATAAATAACAAATTAGACACTAATCCATCCAAAGAATAACAAAATATCATCATTTGAGAGCTCGAATAAGTGTAAAAACTGTACTTATCATAAGCTATTCACTAATATCACTCACCTTTTATAAAAAGAAAACCAATTCTTGAATCCCATTCATGCTCATGTGTCATTGAAGTACTGCTGGGAAAAAAAGAAAAATAGAACAACAAATTTTGGTACAATTTATTGTAATCTGTTAGATTATTTTACAATGTTGATCAAGATGATGCGTTGACTGTAAACTGGACTAGTTCTTGATTGTTTACTGTTGGTTTGTTGAATTGAAGCAAAATTGTGTTCCACGTTACAAAGTTCAAAATTGATTAATGAAAACATGTTTTACAATCATGCTTTTGTTACTGGAGAAGCTACGTGAGATGTTGCCAACTGTCAACGTTGGATTGACTGGCCTTTCGACGGCTTCTATTAGACACTCTGTTGGGTATATGTGATACAATTCATCACACAATTTGGCTCTTCATTCTCTCTGAGTTCTGGCTTCCGGGCTCTTTGAACTTTTCTATCTGAGTTAATCTCTTTTCAGGTTTTAGAATATATTTCATCTTCTAAATCATCTTCTGGGTTGTTGATTCTTAAGTTATCGTTGTAAATCTTGTAAGGGTGTGGTTTCATTATTCTTGCGTGAACATTAGCCATTTAAATAGAGGTTTTGTAAATTTTGATTGATTTATATTGTTGGTTCCCTTAAATTGTACCTTGGGTGATTTAGCTCATTTTAATGCAGACGGAAGTTCAAAAGGGGATTAGGAGCTTACTCTAAACCTCTTGCCTTAGGGAGAAAAATCTTATATTCTTGTGTTTTTTTAACTGATAAGTTTTGTATGTTTGCCTTTAATGTTTAACTAAAATTGCTCTAATATTTGGACCTAAATCATAATAATGGTATCTGAGCTTTGTTGTGAGGGTTCTTGTTTCCAAAATTGAAGATCTAAGTCTTCTAAAGTCAAATTTTGCAGTTGATTAATATTTCTTGAAACCTTAATAAAGGGATCCGGTAAGTTTGTTCCTTTTTTTCCGGTTAATAGTATAGAAAGTTCTATTATTCTGTGAAGTCTATGTAAATAGTGATAATCTCTTTAGAACTGTAACTCTCTTGGCAATACCTTTGTCCAAAACTGCTTCGGGTTGATTGGAATCTGAGGATTGCCTTGACTTAATTCAAGATTCTAATTATACTGTTTGTATATGTCATTTAGGTGGGCATGTTGGTTTTGTGTACATGACTCTTTGCTATAAAACTTGTTGAATCTGTACTATAGTGATAAAATCACTACGTGATATTGTTTGATTGCTTTGAGACCTTATTCTATTTTCTTTACAACTTGGAAATTGGTATTTTATTGATCTCTTGTGTGTAGATAATACTTATTGATTAAGTTTTAAAATCATTTTCTTTTATGACTACTTCAAAATTTGACCTAGATATTTTTAATGGTAAATGAGACTTTAGTCTTTGGCACCGAAAAATGAGGGTTATTTTACTTCAACAAAAATGTGCGAATGCTATTTATGAATCTTCGCCAGATGATCTTGGAAAAGGTAAAATGAATGAATTGGATGAAATTGTATGTAGTTCAATATTTCTGCATTTGTTTGATAATATTTTCAGAGAAATAGGTAAAGTACAGATTGCTGTCGAACCGTGGAAAAAATTAAAAGATATCTATTTGAATAAAATCATTCCAAACAAGGTGTATCTTCTTAAACATTTTTTTTGGATTTAAATTGGATCCCATAATTGATCTTGAAATCAATCTTCATAAGTTTAACTCATTATCCCATGACCTTGCCAATTGTGATGAGAAACTCTTAGAAGATCATTTGGATGTGGTTATGCAAAATCCAATTAGTGATAAATATAAGGATGTTAAAAATGTGATTGAATACGGTAGAGAAACCCTAACCACTAATATTATTATTAGTGCTCTAAGAAGGAGTTGGAGTTAAAATCTGAGGTTGAGGAGTCTGTTAGTGGTTACTGCATCTTACGAAAGCATACTAAACTACCATTTTTACTTGGAATGATAAATATGTGTCTATACTCGAATATTTGCATGCTGATCTACGGGAACCAACTCATGTAACAACTCATACTGACTACAAATATTTCCTTCTAATCATTGATGATTTTTCTAGAAAAAGATGGCCGTTTCTACTAAAATCTAAATCTGAAACTTTCAATGTTTTAAAAGAATGAAAAACTTTAATTGAAAATCAAATTGATAAAAAAAGGTTAATGTGTTGAGAACTAATAATGGTTTAGAGTTCTATAATTTTGAGTTTGATAAGTTATGCAAGTTATCTAGTACGTAAGACGCATAGCAGTAACATACACTCCATAGCAAAATGGGTTAGCTGAAAGAAAGGATAGAACTATTCTTGAAAAAGTTAGATGCATGTTATTAAGTTCAAACCTCTCAAGGGTATTTCGGGAAGAGGATGCTAAAACTAATAGTTATTTGATGAATAGAAGCCTTGCTAGTGTTATTCACTTCAAAACTCTTGAAGAAAAATAAAGTGGCAAACCTGTTAACTTTTCAAACCTAGAGATCTTTCAATTTGCTACATTTGTACATTAGTATGAAGGCAAATTAGAGCTTAGGGCCCTAAAGTGTATCTCTTCCTAGGTTATGGTAAAGGGGTACAAACTATGGGCAAGGGAAACCAGAAGCTTTAAATTCATTATAAGCAGAAATGTAGCATTTAATGATAATGAAATACTTCGTCTTAAAATTAAAAGAAAAACTAACCCTAACATTCAGATAGATAAAAGTGAAAGATATATTGAAATTAAGGTGGATCATACTGATAGTGAAAGTGTGAAACTGATGAGTTCATGAGACCGATGGTGAAGGAAATGTTGAAACTCCAAATAATGGAGTTTTAAATGATGACTTTGAAAATGAAATTGATTTACAGGTGCAAATCAATCATTGAATGATTATCTATTAGCTAATGATAGGTAGAGAAGACAAATAAAACCTCTTGTTAAATATGATGAGGATGTTTCACTTTTAACCTTTTAAAACTTAATTGAAAATGAACCTGATTCTTAGTAAAGAGTTTAAGCATTGACTTGTCGCAATGCAACAAGAAATGCAGTCTCTTAAAAAGAATAATACTTGGGCTTTGATTTAAAGGGGGTAAAAGGGTAGTTGATTATAAATGGATTTAAAATATGTGAAAAAAGTGAAGATGACATTAGGTACAAAACAAGACTTGTTTCTAAGGAGGAATTGATTTCAATGAAATCTTGTTATCACTTGTAAAATTTATAACTGTTAGAGTGATGCTTGCTTTAGCCACACGGTAACTGGGAATTAGACCAATTAGATGTCAAAATAGCATTTTTAAATGGAGACATTGATGAAACCATTTATTTTTTATATGAAACAACCTAAATGCCTCGAAAAAGATAAGGAATCTAATTTAGTTTTCTTTAATAAAAAATCTCTTTCTGGCATAAAACAAACTCCAAGGCAATGATACAAAATGTTTGATTCGTTTGTACTTGGACTTAATTTTAAGAAAAGTAACTTTGATACTTGCCTTTATTGTAGATGAAATGGTGGAAATGATTCTCTTTATCTACTTCTTTGTGTAGATGACATGCTACTAGTTAGTCATGGTATAAAAGAATTGAATTAATTATAGACAAGTCAAAATCCGAGTTTGTAACGAAGGATGTAGGTTCTGTAAAAAATCATGGAAATTGAAATTAAAATAAATAAAAGGAAAGGTACACTTTTTCTAGTTCAGAAAACTTATATGTTGAAATTGTTAGAGAGGTTTGTTATATTTGATACAAGTGTGTTAGTCTGCCTTTGGCTAATCATTTCAAACTTTAGATGATCAACGTCCTAAGTCAAAAGAAGAAATTGAGAGGATGACAAAAGTGTGATACTCTAATGCATTTGGGTCTGTTATGTACCTTTATATGTTGAAATTGTTAGAGAGGTTTGTTATATTTGATGCTAAGTGTGTTAGTCTGCTTTTGGCTAATCATTTCAAACTTTAGCTGATCAACGTCCCAAGTCAAAAGAAGAAATTGAGAGGATGGCAAAAGTGTCATACTCTAATGTAGTTGGGTCTGTTATGTACTTTATGGTCTATTCAAGACTTGATTTAGTCTATTTTACAAGTGCACTTAATATCTATATGGATAATCCTTGTGAGATGCATTGGGAAGCCAGTTTTTCGAGTACATTAAATGAACTTTTGATTTAGGCATATAGTTTAAAAGACAACCAAAATATTCAAAATTTTCCTCTATATAAGGAGGTTATCTGTGCAACTACTCTTTTGTCTTAATTGTATTATCTCAATGGTGAGAGTTGAAAGCAAGAAACGAGAATTTTCAAAAAAATATTTTGTTGTTATTTTGATTTATCTCTGTATCTAAGATAATTTTCGACCTTTATATTTAGAGGACATACACTTCGAAAACATCTAATCTTCAACACCCTTTCAATAATTCTAGAGAATCAAAACAACCACCTTGTAGATACATTTACTAGGAAATGAAATTTCAATACAACTTGTGTTGACCCCACTTTTTGTAGAGGTGATATTGCCAACGGGTCCTAAGTCCTCCAGTGCCCACGCAAGCTTTTATCATGCGACAAACCGTTAGGACATACGGCTAGACTTTGATGGTGGGGAGGTGGTCACAGGCACTTTGACGGTAGTAGAGAGTAGTTCAAGAATGTAAACTAGCATTACCTTGAAATGGAGCTAACTAGGAGCTTTTATAATAGAAGATGAAGGATGTGAACCGGATGAAAGTGCACATGGCTTCATCCCTGCGGCTGGATTTTCTTGTCATTGGTATTAATCCATACTTCATTGAGTGTAAGCCTGCCATGTAAGAATAAACTTAACTAATTAGCTAAGTGGAGCAGCATTTTCAGTGAATTGTCACATCATCCCACTTGCTACATGATCTTGCACAAAAATCTTCTTTGGGAAGCCTCTGCCAATCCGCTTCGACAACCAGGGGTCGACTGTAGCCAATGGGTTTGGCCCAGCCATATAGGCTCAAATGCTCATGAGTTCGACCAAGATTGTCGTGTCATCAAAATGATAGCGCGAGCCTCCATCTTCTGCCACGTGTGCACCGCGTGGCTTTGACCGGAGCCTCATTATATGAGGCGTAACAACTTGTACAAAGTGGGAGTAGTGGATACACATCGACATCTCACCATTTTCCTACTTATTCACTTGAGTTTATAGTGCTCTATTAAACAAGCAACAACTCTCAACCACATTTCTACATTATAAGTAAGCAATTCTATTAATTTCAAAAGGTATAGTGTCTAAATTGAAATGAAAATGAAATTTTAGTGACTAATCTTGAACAAAAGAAAAGTTTTGTGACCAAAACGAAATTAGTTTGGTGACTATGTATTTTTTATCTATTTAGAAATTGTAAAATATGATGGAGAGAAAAAGANCCACATCAATTATTGGAGTGTTGAAAGGTCAGATCAAAATAGTCCATGTTGAATTATTGTAACGATGTAGGCAAATGTGATTCAAGTATTTACCCTTTCTAGTCAAATTTGATTACTTCAACAAACTTGGACTCCGGTTAGTATTACTACAAGTATTTCGTCTTAACCTTTGAACTTCACGTTTATTTTATTCAATCATTGTGACTGAAATGGGGTAGTTTAAATTTAGTCCAATTGAATTGTGTAGTGTTGTGATTTCACTATTCCGTTTAATTGTGAAGATTGTTGTTGGCGTATTTAAATGTTAAACAATTATAATTGTTTGATGGTGTCATCAAATTTCAAGCGATCAAGAATTTAATCATGAAAATATCATTTTATAACAATTAGTATTCTAAAAGACATAGAAAGCACTGTCTAAACATGCCTAGATGCGAGACAAGACATAAAGAAAGTGTCCAACTTCCCTTTTGACCCCTTGATGTGGGCAAGAGTGCTCCTGTTTTTTTTACTTTTTTTTTTCAGAGCCATTTCTTGAACCTAAATGGCTAACTTAGGCTAGTCACGAAATTAGAATCAACGATTTCTTGGATCCATTTACCTTAAAAAGGATTTTGTGCTTTCAATTTTCAATTGTTTAGTGTTGTAATATTTGGGGCGACATTGAATTATACTAAAGTGTGTTTTGATAATGCAACTTTTGCTTTAATGGTTAATGTACGCCTTTGCTATTTGGCTTGATCTTAATTGTTATCAGGGTATGAGAGTGCCAATTTGTGTCTCTATTTTTTTTAATCTCCGTAGTTAGGGTTTTGTCTCTGGTGAATCTTCTTCGCCGTTAGTATTCTGTGTTCTTGTAATTGCTGTGTAGATTTTTGTGGATCATGGTTGATCATAGGGCTGAAAGAATAGGAAGAGTAGAGAGCTTGGAGAGTTATTTAGTTCAACAATTTCGTTGATTAAGAGATCTGTGTGAACTTCTTGTACATTCTTCAGACGTATTTGGTTATTTTGAGCATCCACATACTGTGGAGCTCTGGGGATGTAGGTTTG
>CAIGRB010033647.1:0-11996 GCA_903798255.1 Fraxinus quadrangulata | reverse complement strand
GCAGGAGGGCTCCCTTGGGGCCAGGAGTATAAAGCTTGCATGGACCCTGACTTGATTGGGCATAACCCGCGATTTACCTCCGCCCAGAGTTGAGGCACCGATGATGGGTGATTCAGTATATAGTTCGGCGTAAGTTGGGATTTCTGGGTGTCAAAAAAAAAAAAAAGTCCAAAGGATGGTATTATCTAACCCACGTCTTCTAGAGTGTCAACCAACCTAGAACCTTAGGTAAAAAGAAGTCCAAAGGATGGTATTATCTAACCCGCTGAACAGGCGCATTCGCCTTTTGTAGTGTGTCAGCCCACTTCAAGAAATGGATAGAAAAAGTCCTAGTTTTGGGCCAGAGGTGGGTGGCAAACTGTTGTGGGTGATAAAGCTCCTGTAATAAGGGTGTGGACCCTGAAGTCCATGAGTTTTTTACCACCTAATTAATTTTTTTAATTTGTTAACATTGTACTGGTGTGCCTCTTCTGTAAAAACTGTTGATCGTTGCGAGCTTCTAATTCAGAGTGGGGACTTATTGAGGATATTTACAGATGTCCTCTCAAATCTCGTCACTTCCACCACCTCATAGGGAGATCCAAATTTTTCATAGAATTGAATCGGATGGCCTCCGAGGTGAATATACCGAAGCCCTACACTTCGTGTTCTTAATACTTTCAGAAATGCTAACTTTGTATTTTGAACAAATAAACTAGTCAAGAAATACTATCCGAACAAGGTTTCAATTATGAAGGCCGTTCTGAAGCCGAACTCTACTGGCTACAAGAGCCAAAGGGGAAAGCTGGAGCGATTAAGTAAAACTTACTCTATGAGTCTAGCGGAAAAGTATAGGAATGAGAAAGATTAGCTTCTACATAAGAAGCGTAAAGTTTCAGTTGTTGCAAGGTCTTCTAGGGCATATAGTCCTTCTAGTGCTACTGCTTTTCAGGGACATTCAGTGGCAGAATAGAGAGTCTCTTTGAGAGGAAGAGGCCAAAAAGACAAAGGCCGAAGATAATGCTGTAAAGTGGAGGCGATCTGAGGAGGGGACAATTGGATTCTGCCTTAGCAGAATTTGTACGCCTGAAGAATAAAGTTCACTTGTCCCAGTACGAAGTGGCTTCTCTAAAGAAGAGGGTTAAGACTTCAGATCACCACCAAAAAATAATTGTGGACGCTCTTAAGGTGGCCAATAAAGAGAATGCAGAGCTGAAGGCCTAGATGGAAGGTTTGGGAACCCAAGTGACTGAGGTCACTGAAGAGGTCGAAGAGTTGAGGCACGAGCTTCAAACTTCAGGTAAGGATGCAATGAAGTCATAAATCTCTAACTTCTAAATCATCGAAGAGTACACAAGCTTCACTACATACTAGTGTCGATTTGCGTATGTAAAGGTATAAACAGAGTGGATGAACTTTACCCAAAGTTAAACACTTCCGATCTAAGGGTCGAATTTTTGGAAGATGAGCCCCAGACGTCGGCTGGCAATGTGGAGGCTGATGAGGCAAATGAGTGTGACGCTGAGACCCCCAAATGATGAAGCTCCTGAAACATCTATCAATGAAGCATTCAATAATAAAACGTCTCCAACTTAGTTTTAGAACGTACTTTTTTTGTTTTGAAATGTAATTTAGCTGAGACCCTCTTGGATTGAGCTATTATTGTCAATGAAGCCCTATTTCGTATATTTGTTCTGTACTTTTATATTTGTACATGTATTCTTTCTTCTCTTATCACTTCAGTACAATTTTAAATGCCTAAGCAAACATTCTACATCCACTATCGCCTTGATATAGTTTAAGCACTAGTATGCTTTATCCAATTTAAATACTGCTTAGTCTCCAATATAGTTGAATAACTTTCCAAGTTTCGCAAACAATAACGTATCCTTATACAGAGTACCATTGACCGAGGCGCAAGCTTATACAGGCTTAGGTTTTAATTTAATTTTTGTACTTCAGCCTCTTCTCCTTTACTTTAAGCGTGTTGGCTTCAGCCTAATAGCACCTCTTCAAATAAGGAACTAATTTTAATTGAACCTCACTCGTAATTATTTACTTCACTTCGTAACTTCACAGCAAAATTCTTGTGATTACGCTTCAGATAACAATAAGTATTAACTCTTCAAAATGAACATTGGGCTCCTTCGGCTTTTCAATATAGAATTCCTTGCATGGGTTGGCACATCCACGCCAAGGTCTTCTCCCATGGTGAATGGTTCATCCATGTGAAGCTTCATCTTTAAAGGTATTTGAAGTGAACCCCATGTGGGGTTCTTCATACCTCTCCTTTCGAAGTGGATCCTTGCATGGGGTTGGCATATCAATTTCCAAGGCATGTGAGACTTCAAATTCAAAGGTATTTAAGGTGGGCCCATTGTAGGATGCTTTATAACTCTCCTTTCAAAGTGGACATCCTTGCATGGGATGGCACTTCCATGTCAAGGGATTCTCCATTGGTGGATGGTTCATCCATGGGCGACTTCATCTTCGAAGGTATTTGAAGTGGGCCCCTGTAGAATGCTTCATACCTCTCCTTTTGAAGTGGACATCGTTGCATGGGGTTTGCACATCCATGTCAATGACATGCTTGAAAATCCTTATTTAGAAAAGCAAGTATATGATACTGTGAATGGTAAGTCGAAAAACCTACCACAAGTAGAGATAACTTTACAAGTACTAGGGAAAGCATGAATATTGAAACAGTTAAACCAAGGTTGGACCTGAAACAAGGTCCAGTAGTGAAAATGATGAAAACATGGGAAAATGAAAGGCAAATGAAAGGCAGGACTTTTTTGCCTTGAATGAAACTTTTATGAAAGGCGAGCCTCTTTCCATCTATAAAGAAACCTTGACCAAAGGCGAGGTCAATTTCGTCAAGGAAGAATGGAGAATGGATTACACCCCCAAAGGTTCCTCCTACATAAAGGTATGATGTCATGACAAAAAGATCGTTATTAATACATGTGAAATATTTGTATACGAAAAAGCTATGACAAAAGTCATAATCACTACATTCCGCTATTTCTCCAATTGCAATAGATATTGAATGAAATGTTATAACTTGCCAGTTATATTATTGAATTAATTAAATGCGCTTATGCGAAGCATGATTGAATGGAAAACAAATTAAGTAACGCGAGCTTAAAAAATAATAACAATAATAAAAGGCGATTACAAATATAAGAACCGATAAAATACCACTACAACAAGGAATCGGGATAAATAAAAATGGATCACTTAAATCAACCAACAGCTAGAGATTTCCAAAAAGTCGTATGCTACTGGTTAACTTGAAAGTTACCTCTTGAGGGGCTGAGTGGACATTCACTGCACAAGGAGGAAGAGGAAGAGGAACGATTGAGCGAGCTTGAATAGAAGTGTTAGCTAGCTCAATGATAGCAACAATCCTACTTGAAGGAATTATCTGTGAAACCATAGGTGGGGAAGAATAGACGAAGTACTCATTGCCTTAGAGGCCAATAGAGGAACTTCAGGGGAAAGGTTATCCTCAACATCTTTCTCATGAGCCTCCAAAACTTTCATAGTTTCATATTCCTTTCGGGATGAGAACTCCTAATTATGTTTAAGAACCTTATTACCTCCTTCCTACATGGCTTCTTCGACAAATTTAGCCTCGCGGGCATTCATTTCAGCAAGGTTTGACTTTACGATAGTAAGTTTTGCCTCACAATTTTCCAGCTCGTTACAAAGTAAGATCATTTCATTTCTTGCACTCTTAAGTTCTTTGACGACAAGGGACTATTCAACCTTCGCCAAATGACGCTCTTCTATGAGTCTGGAAACCTCGCTCTTTACCCTCTGAGCATAAATTTGATGATTCAATTTAGCTTACTCTAAGTCTTTAGAGACCCTATTATTATCGGCTAGTAAAATAGCCTCCTTACTAACATAAATCTAAGCACTTTTGCACATATCTTTACACTCAGCTTTCTCCTCAACATCCTCCAATTTTCTCTGAAGAGTGTCACCTGTAAAGTCCCGAAATTTCATAGAATAGAATTAATTGGTCTAGATGCTTTTTTTTATAATTTTGGAATTTTGACAGACTAAGTGAAATAAGTATTGAATCAATTTTATTTGGGATAGTTATATATTGATAGAGCGAGAATTAGTATGTCAATGTTGGGTTCGTTGGATAACTCATATTTAATCATGTATATTAGGTCCCATAAAAAAATATTTTGCATAAGTTCGAACTAAATTAGAGTTGATCGAAGACAATCATGATTAAGTAGATTTTTAAGGGATAACTTCACTTTGACTAGTCTGGCAACAATTTTTTAAAGTTGCTGGGACTTAGGAATTAGATACAGTTTCAATTGTGTCATATGAGTATTATGGAATTGATAAGTACTTGATTAGGATTGGTTATTTAAACATAATCCAAATTCTGTAAAGCCGATCTTATCATATTTCTTCTATAGCACGGCTTCCACTTCTAATTGCATACAAACTCAAAATGTGAAAATTGTATTCAACTATAAATACTGCAAGAAGTCATATTATTCACCATAGAAAATATATACACACAAGGCAGAAGGCATAAAGATAGAAAGTATTTTCAGCAAAGAAATATATGAACGTGCAATCATATTTTCTTTCAAAAATTCATTTGATCTATTGAGGTAAGATACATATCGTGCAGTAGTTCATTTCCTTATGCTTTTATGTATTCAATGATACGTGCATGAATTACTGTGGGCCTTGGAGTTCGACCTAACGAAATGTGAACTCTTTTGAGTTCTTTATAACGAAATGTGAAATTCTTCAAGAATTCGACAAGATTACATTATGAATGTCTTGTTTGATCATTGATATACTCCGAATAAAATATTTTATGAAGTATTTATTTTATTGTTATATAATTATGTATGAAAACTGCACGTATCTTACTGGAATTTTTATAAACTAACTCTTACAATAATTTATAGGTTAGTTCGGGTCGATTGGAATTGTGTCAAGATGGTGATGCAGGCTGTCGAGGATTGTAAAGGGATAAAATCACAGATCGAATAAAGATAAAAATATAGATCAATTTATAAGAGTTTGGGCTACTTATCTTAATAAGGTTGACCTTTTAAATTGGAAACTCAAATCTTAACATGGTATCAGAGCCCGTTAAACTCCAACGAACAATTTGATCTGATTAAGACTCAAAAAAATTTATCACACGAATTTCAAAATTGGTATGCTCAAACGAGCCACCATCTTAAGAGGGCATGTCAAGTGATAAAATCTTATATCGAATAAAGATGAAAACATAGACCAATTTATAAGAGTTTGAGTTACTCCTTTTAATAAGATTGATCTTTTAAGATAGAATCTCAAATCTTAATAAAAATACTATGGGCAAGTTTACTTTTAGGCTCTTCATCTCTTATTTCTTTGTCTAATTTTCAAGCAGCTATTAACTTTTCCCTTTATTTTGTAGTGTGGATTGATTTCAATGTGGCCCCTTCTGCAGCCTCGAAGCGTCGAAAAACTCCAGCACTTTCTCTACCTTAGGGTTTAACTTCTAAAAGGCACGAGAGGTTAGTAATATTCCTCCACGGATGGTCGGGATATTACCATGTGACCTTTGTCCCCATAGGGGTTTGTGTGATCGAAGTCTTCCATCGTTGATTCTGTTCAAGGGTCTTTTGCCCTTACAGGCTGTTTCTCCTCCTCCTCCGTTTAAGTCAGGGATCCTTCCAAATGGAAGAGGAAAATGTTAGGTGTGTCCGAGAAATTTTCGAATCCTAAAATCTCTCATTCTCTCGGAAAATCCGCTCCAAATCTCGGGTCTCTATTCAGCCCTCACCTGAATGACAAGTTGGATTCCATGATTATTTCCGAATCCTAAAATCTTTCATTCTCTCAGAAAATCCGCTCCAAATCTCAGGTCTGCCTTTATTTATTTTAATCGGTCCTAGGAGAAGTTGGTAGAAGAGCTTACCCCAACGCAAAGGGGAGAAATGATTGATGCTCATCTAATGCAGTTGCGGAACTACACCATGATCAACAAAGAGAATATAAGGTTTGTGTCTTGCGAGCTAATAGTTTGTGTAAGAAGGTTTAGTCCTTGGAATCATTTTGGGAAGACATTGTAATAAAAAAAATTACAAGTACAAGATAAAAGCAAAACACGTAGCTAAGGAAGGATTTTTGAAGGAAATCAAAAGAATGCAGGAGATATAATCACCAGAAAATAAGCCCAACAAGAAAGAACAACGAAGAAATAGTAAAGAAGGTACTCTAAAAAAGGATGACCTATTTATAAGTTCTGAACGGAAGGCGTAAATTGTTGAATCATGCTAAAAGCAATTAAAGTTGTTTGAATTATTTCGAAAAATCTTAAACATCAAATACTAAGGAGCTCTTGATCAAGATTTTAAATGAACGGGTGAGATCGCACGTGGCCTGCATGCTCATTAAGCACACACAAGCCACTAACCTATAAATACGAAAATAGGCCCTTTAATGGATGTAGAAAACGGCTACTATCATGACACGTCCCCTATAATAGTGCACATTAGCCACAACAAACAAAGAGAAATATGCTCAAATAATACCATCTGTAAGTTTGCAGCTCAATAATAAAATAAAACACAGCAAGACATATATTTAATATGAATAATAAAATCAAACTTCGAGCACTATTTTGTTTATGTCAAATCAAGAAATCTATCATGCGAGCTCTCCTCCCTTAGACGAAGCCTAAAAGAATGCGAGGATAATTACAACGTATAAAGCTCGCAGAAAAGAAAGAGGCAAACCATACCCCATTATGGCGACAAAAGCTATTATTCAAACACACGAGTAAATCTAAAAAGCATGACTTCTAAACTAATAATAATATGTTAATACATAAAAGAATTAGTTATTAATTTACCAATAAACGATCATCACCTATCGTATTCTAGAATGACCTGAAAGGCCCCCAAAGACACCTATTAATACTCTCGCCTAAGAGAATAAATAAATGTAAATTCAAAAATCTCCCTCCCAAATAGTCAGTTCCCGTCTTACTCTTCTTTGAGCTTCGAATTTAGAGTTTAGAAGAAGAAAATTTTGGTTTGGTGAAAGAAATTTGTTGGTTGTAATTTTAATAACTTTTAATTTTGATCATTATCCAGCTTGTGTTTGAATCTCATTTTTATGAGAATAGAAATTTTGGAATAGTGATTGATGTGAGAATGTATGGTGGAAAAGTGATGAAAAGTTTTAGATTTGTGTGTAATATTATTTTATTTGGAGAATGTATAGTTGAAATGAAGAAAGAGAAAAAAAAATGAGAATGAGAATGAAAAAAAAAAAAATGGGTGTCAAACATAGGGCTAGATTTTTGTCATTATTTTAAATAAGGATTGTAAGCCTTAATGGAATGAGGTAGTTTTTGAATTGAAATAAAATATTAATTGTTGAATTTTTCTTCAATTTCTTAAATTGAAGATATTTGATATTTAAAATCAACAAATCCAAATTCTCTGTAATCGTGCACGAATCAAAGAGTTTTATATATCTAAATTTCTGGTATTCTTAGAAAATCTAAGGAAACTAGAAGGTAATCATGTTGCGGTATTCCTTTTGAATCAATATGACTTCGATATTGTATACGTTCATTATTTTTACACTTCAATCCTTGCATTAGGGTTTAAATAAGAAATTCTTAACCACATAATTATAGGACCCCACAACTTTTCAACCACACATTCTATCAACTTTTATCAAAATTTACTAAAAATCTTATTTTAATCTCTATCAAACAGAGACTTAATACTCCATTATATTTCTACAATGACCAAGCCTCCATGTTATGGAGGAAAATAATGTCATTGATAGCCTCAAAGTATCCTGATGCTGAACTCTTGCACATTATGTTGGCAATGATATACAGTTTGTTTTACATCCAAAATAGGTATAGTTCATATTTGTTTCCTCTATTTTGAGGTTTTCAATGGTGTTAAGATTTGAGGTTCTAACTTAAAGGGTCAACTTTATTAAGAGGAGTGGTCAAAACTCTTATAAATTGGACTATTTTTTCATCTTTATTCGATGTGGAATTTTATCCCTTAGCATGCCCCTTAAGATGGTGGCTCGTTTGAGTAGATCAATCTTAAAATTCGTGTGCTCAAATTTTTTTGAGTCTTAATCAGATCGAATTGCTCGTTGGAGTTTAACGGACTCTAATACCATGTTAAGATTTGGGATTTCATGGTCAATCTTATTAAGAGGAGTGGCCTAAACTCTTATAAATTGGTTTATATTTTCATCTTTATTCGATGTTGGATTTTATCTCTTAACAAATGGAACGAGAATGAACCTAATCTTATTGACCTTAATATGCTAGTCTAGGTGAATCGGTATGAGCAAATTACTCCTTAAAAATTTAGTTCAATTACGATAAAACCATTGTCACCCTTTTTTATATATCTCTGATAATTAAATAATTGGTTATTTAGGGACCTCGATTATTTGAGCCAATAAACGGTTCTTTCCTTTTGAAATATCAGAAGTAATCCTAGATTTTGACATTGTGATTTAACTTAACAATTTAGGACGAAGCAAACCTTTTGGCAGCAGTGCTTAGTGCTGCCATGCTTTTGAAATGTGGTCTGGGAGAGGAGAAGGCTAAAACAACACCACGTCTCTCAGATTCGTCAGTTTTTTTTTTTTTTCTCATTTTCCTTGTTTACGTTTGTCACATTTTTTCCAACAACACAGTAATTGTTTAATGATATTTTTATTTAAAATTTACGGTAAGTCATTGAAACTTAATTTCTTCAGAATTTGGTTGGGTGCAAGGAGATGGACGAACGGGTGTTGAAGTTGATAGATAATATGATCCCTGCTATTGCTGCTGCTTTATAAAATCCAGCAGGAGAATCCCATTTATGAGACAAAGTTTGGACAAATATAAAATTTTCGAGACATGTTTCTCGGGGCAACAATAAAGAGAGATTGGGATAAGTTGCCATTTAACTCGGTAAGGATTTGAACCGGTTTAGCTGTGAGTGTTGTATCTTAGCTAGAGTAGGTTTCTGCTATGATAAGCTTATTTTGTTCTAACATGGAAACATTGACTATTATCGTCTATTTCTTAAAATGAACTTGTTATCAGGAGATTCAACATTGAAGTAGGTTTAAAAGCAACTGTTATATTTGTTATATCTATCTCAATTTGTAAAATAGATCATGTATCAGTAATGTATTGTACTTGAATGAAATCATAGCTCAATTGCAACTAAATCTCCTATACATTGGGTATATTTTAGCTTATTAGTACAAAAGTGTGTTTGATTGAAGTATAGAACTTGCATGAGAAGAAAATAAGTTTTAGGTATATATACACACATAAAAAAAATGTTTTACAATTTTTTTTTTTTTTTTACACCTGGTAGGCTGGGGCTTGCATGGGCTAAATCCATCACTGATTGCCGAGTACTTATTTGCACGAAAATTGTTATTTAAATATTTTTGATTGACTTAATTTTCAATCTATAAAATGTTGTACTTTACCATCTTTTTGTTTTTGATAGCCATTATTTTATATGGAAATAGTCATTTTCCTAACCTTTGTTGTTTCATAGCCATTATTTTCCATAACAATTGTCACTTTTTTCATGAAATTCCATTCAACATTGGCATAACAAATTATACCAATTGGCATAAGATTCTAACAAAAGCCCACCTACATAACAATCAACAATGTGTGTATCTTTCTAAATAATATAAGCCTGAACTCCTCATGTAGAGGCGTCAACATCCAAAAAAAAATAGAAAGGATATCACACGTTACAAAAAAGATAGAAATATAAATTAGGTTATGCCTTATAAGTTAAACATGTTTTCAACAAATATACTAGATACCAACAATTAATAATGCCACAAGTCAATGGCATCCTAAAATAATGGAGGTGGATCACGGCCAATCTTCTCAAATACCAAAATCACGCATGAATTCTTCATCAATTAAGCTCATAAATAATCTAGCCAAACTCTAGTCCGATTGAAATGCTTTCATGACTTGCATGATGTCACACTTGCCTATGTTCATACCTTGTCGTTTTTTTAGAACCAATTGTCAATTGATGTAGTTTAACATATGTGACCTGCTTGAATATCCATAGCATTAGTAATTTTTTTAAGACAATTTGGCAATGCTTGATAGGGCACTAAGGCTCTCAGAATTGGTTTGGGTAGGTGTACACTGATTTTGTTGGTTCCTCCTTCGGCCCGTAATGCTTACAATCGCGAATTGGGCTTGGATCCGTATCCTCAATTAACCATCAACGTCATTCACACTTTCATCAAAAAAAAAGGGAAGAAGAAGAAGAACTTCTTAGAATCTTTTATATAATATGAATCATATATATTTATTATTTACGATCTTTTAAATACCATGAATGGAGGAGAAATTGTCATGGCCGTTATAGCGTGATCTACTGTAGCAAACTAACTTCCAAAGATAGCCTTCAACTCATCATACGAGGACAAATTTGGGTCTTCCACTTTCCAAATTCTGGTTTTCCCTAAAAAAACATTGGAGGTGAAACATATGTTATGCTCAGTCAATTCCATAAGAAACTATACTACTAATATGTTGACTAATATTTTTATTTGTCGATGAAATATTATGACTTAAGACACTCAACCCAAGCTAGTGCATCAATTGTGACACGTCCAGTGTCCCAATCCAAAATCGCTTATACTTAATAACTAGCGAACTTTAACATATTCTTTTTTTAAAGTTTTCAATTGTGCCCTTACATTCTTATCGACACCACGACTCCACATCCGTTGTACTAGCTCTCAACTACTTTGGACACTAAATATGATGTAAACCCATTGTCACTCCTTTTGCGATTGGCCAACACTTGGTGAACTAGTACGCTTATCATACAACAATCAATTGCATCACTCCAACGTATGTGACAAGTCCTGGAATTAGTACGAGTGATAGAATCTGTCGTGAGGTACTTAGGATAAAAATAGGTCTGTTTCAAAGATTATGTGCTCGTTTACGAACATATGAATTAGTTGATAGTAAATATGTCCTAGTTGAGGAAAGGTAGCTATTTTTTAAACACTGTTAGGCATGACCAACGTGATTGAGATGGAAGTTTTAATTTAATTTTAGGACTTGTCACGTACATTGGAGTGATGCAATGGAAGGTTGTATGATAAGTCTACTAGTCACAAAAGAAGTGACAATGGCTTTACATCATATATAGTGGACGAAGTAGTTGAGAGCGTATACAACGGATGCATAGTCGTGGTATCGATAAGAATGTAAAGGCGTGATTGAAGACTCTAAAAAAAGAATATGTTGAAATTCACCCATTATTAGTTATGAGCGATTTTGGGTTGGATCCTAACACTAAGCATGTCATGGTCGATGCACTAGCTTAGGAGGGGTTTCTTAAGGTATAATATTTCAGCAACAAATAAATTATTAGCGGTATAGTTTCATTTGGACATTGACTAAGCATAATATGTATTTCCCCTCCAATACTATTTTTTTTTTTTTTTTTTTTTTTAAGGGAAAACCAAAATTTGAAAAGTGGAAGACCAAACTTTGTTCTCGTTATGATGAGTTGGGGCTATCTTTGGAAATGATTCTATTACAAGAGATCGTGTTGTAATTGAAAATGACAATTTATCCCCCATTCATAATATTTAAAAATTATAACTCATTGTAACAATTATTTTCTTAAATTTTTTGTCTAATTCTTATCTTAAACCTTTGATTAGTTAGTATATCTTGTCCTTGATGATAATTTATGTCAAAATATTTTGTTTTCATACTTAGAAATGAGGAAAAAGTATTTTGTCGTACTTTTTATTTATTTATTTTTAAAATATGACGAGAAAAGAAGTCATTAGTCGTTATTTCGACGGACTTTTTGAACATAAAATATTATCGCATACAAAATGAGTTAATTAATGAAAAGTTTGAGAATAAAAATGTCATGAAAAATCATTAGAGGCATTAATGTTATAATGAGTAAAGA